>VZUI01048460.1:0-45687 GCA_013401135.1 Cettia cetti | reverse complement strand
CTCTTTTCTTTTTTTTTTTTTTTTTTTTTTTCCCTTCAGGAGAAGCAGCCTGATTTATTTATAGATGTTTTAGTTCTTCGCTCACCCAGGACTTGATGTGCTGCATATTTATGTTTGTGCATGAAGAAATGACACAAAGAAAATTAGGCCAGAGAAGTAAGTTCTGCATTGCACTGTGGAAAGAAGCCTCCCTGATCTTCCCAGCAGAACACTGGTTCCTTGGAGGATGTGGCTGAGCAGGTCCTGATGGGCCTTTCAGGCTTGTTGGGGATCAAGGTCACTGCCCTACACTAAATAACATATGAAATAGATGGTAGTGAAAATTATGGACCTTTTAAAATTCCCAATCCTAACCAAGCTCCATAAATTGAAGTGAAATGGATATGGAAGCTGAAGGGAAACAAGTTGAGACAGGTAAAACAGAACATCCCCAAACTGAACCCAGAGAAGGAAGAGTTGATAAAGAGATTTAAAAGAAAAAGAAGCCCTACACAAACAAAGAAAGGATGAGGGGGTTGATTTCAGTCAAGGAAACAGAGAACACTTTTTATTAAATGAATTTTCTATTAATACTGTATTAATTTTCTATTAATACTGTAGTATTAATACAGTATTAATACTGTAGTATTAATACTGTATTAATACTACAGTAAATGCTTACTTTTGCAAATACTGCATGTAACAGCATCACCTCCAAGTGCTGCAGTAATTGTATAGCAGCAATCCACAGTGCTCTGGAGGCTGCAAATAATCTCCAGTGGTGACTAAGTTGTCTTTTCTGTATTCTAAGAGCAGTAAGAGCTTTTAAAAATATTTCTTACCTAACAAAATAATGAGAAAAGAAAAAAAAGGCCCACAGGTTGCAATTGCTGTGCAGAGCAGACAGGTCATTAATACACATTAAGGACCACATGGCCCAGCAGGGCTGACATTGACTCAGTGAGACATTTTCTGGTGGGCTGCAAAGGTGGAAATATTAAGGATTTTGTACTATGTCCATGTTGCTTGGAATAAGTTTCATTTATATATATATATATAAATATATATATATATGTATGTATTCTCAGAAGCAAGCCTTAGAAGAAAACCTTCAGTGATGGACTTTATATTTTTAACTTCCCCAAAATCTATAGCAGATTCAAAGTTTCAGCCTGTGGAAGGAAAAGGAAATTATTTTTGCTGAAACACTCTGATGTCAGATCAGAGGAAAAGTATCAGTTTCAAGAATCAGAGTACAAAGGGATTCCCAGGGGGGAGAAAGAACCACGGGCACTGGTTGGGATAAAAGAGTCCTTTGAGGGGCAGGAGAGCCCACTCTGAGCCTCTCTGCAGAACATCAAGTGAAGTTAAAGGCTTCTTTCTTGTAGCTGTTTTTCTGGATAACAGTGTGTGCACACTTCAGAGCAGGATGGTGTTTGCTGACAGATCACACACGCTCGTGGGTGCTTTGTTTTGGGAGGCAGATGAGGCACCAGCTGCTTTTCTGTTAGCATCAGCATAAAAACTCCTCGAGGAACACACTCTGCACCTTCCCAGTTCCTTGTTTCATGGGGCCACAGCCCCCAGGGACCCCAGGACTGCCACAATGAAAACATCTCTGTCCCCTGAGATTCTTCATAGAATGCTCAATAACCATCAGCCATCACTGCTCAGCACATATTCATTCCCTCAGCTGCTCCCAAGGCAATACATCCAATAAAAGGGCATATTCCTTTATTATTGCAGAAATGAGACAGTGTAAAACAATATTGGGAGTGATGTCAGAACCTTTTACTTCCCCATGCATTAGTTTCTCCAGTTCTTCAAAGGAAAATGTTACATATTTTATGAAATGACTCAACGTTTTCTGATGGAATGAGCAAAGTTGTAGAATCCTGACTTTAGAAAGAAAACCCAAAAAATTAAAATTTCACATGAAAAAAACAATGTGTGCAAGACAGCAACGCCTCCAAAACTTCAGTTACGAGGCACTAACTGCAGGAAAGGAAAACACAATGTTTCTGTACATTACAGAGGTACCCTGTGTCCTACTATAGTTCAAGATGTGTCAGGGTTCTCGTTTTAGAGGTCCATAACTCACACTTTTGAAATCGCTTTGGGAGAAATTTGGTTCAGGGGATGTCAGCCCCGGTGCAATTTTTTTTCTCACTAAATCCTTACATCGATTCAGCCATTTTTGATTTAGAGATTGTCAAGGGCATAAAACTGTCAGAGTTTCAGACACTTTATTTACCAGCTCCGAAGTGAAAACGACACCCAGAGAATCACCTGGTGCAATGGATGAATCCTATCTGGGTCACTGCCTTCACCCACAAAACCCACAAATTCATGGGTAAAGTTGTAACTTCTTTCCCAACTCACAGCTTTAGAAGGCAACACAGAGATAATACTTTAAAGGTTTTACCACTTTGAAACTCTGCTCCTGCTCACCATGACATTCATACAAAAATCTCTCTAAGAACAGCAGAAAGGCTTTAAGCAAAAACCCTCAGTAATAGCTCATACACTCGAGGCTCCAGGAAATGTGATACCTCTTCAGAAACAGCTTTCAGCCATTCTGCACGCCTTATGCTGCCTGAAAATAATGTTAATCACCAGAAAAACACACCTGACTGGGCAGAAGTTATCCCAGATTCTGTAATCAGCTCAGTGGTGTGGACTGAGCACTCACCAAAACATAGCCAGGATGGGTTGAAATTGGGTTATCCTCAAGATCCCTTCCAACCCAAACCATTCCATGACCAATTTATACACGTTTTTCCTGACAAAACCCCAGGAAAAATCCAACACAAGGAAAACAAGAAACTAGATTGCAACTGCCAGAGAGGGCAAACATGAAACTACATGAACACCAGCAGGGATTTGTAGTCATTCTTGGCTGAAAATTGGAAAAAAAAAACCCACAAAAAAAAAGTGCAATATATGCTCTAACTGTATCTGAGAGGACAGGATGGCTGGAAGGATTTACTGAATTTTTTTGTGGAGGAACAAGTTACCTGTGAGTGTCAATGCCACAAGGCAGGGGGACTGCTGGTCCCTCTGAACAAGTGTCACTAGAACCTTTATATTACATTTGAGCCTCTTCCCTTTAAACTATACTCTATGTAATTGCAAAAAAAAAAAAAAAAAAAAAAAAAAAAAAAAAAGTTAGAAGTATTTTTTAAACAGCATTGGTACATTTCTGTAGTTCTCTGTTTGGAAATCCAGTTTCCTCCAGTCCTGAGTCTAGATAAAAAAGATGGAAAAGAAGCAATCTAGCGATTTTTAAAAAAATCCCTTCAAAAGTACAGAATGTACCTACACTAGAAACACAGAAATGGGATTTTTAACGCTTGATATTTCAGTATCTACCAACACTAAACTCTTAAAGACTTGATCTCCTCTCATGTTCATTGACATAATAGAGAATTAGTTCCACAGTGGCTCCCATGAATTCACACCCAGGCACAAAAAGCAGAAACCAAGGCCAGATGCACAAAATTTCACGTCAGCTGGAATTCCCAGCTGTGTTTCTCATCCAAATTGTTCATGAAGTATCAGACTTCAAAAATGGCTCTCAGCCAAACTGGAGCACTTGGAACATTTTCTAGACCTGCCCCCACCAAGGAAGATTTCTGCCAAATAAAGGAACAAAGACGAAAAACACGTTGGCGGCAGGTTGGTTGTGTTTGTGCATACAAAACAGCTGAATTTTGTCTGTAAGGACTCAGACATTGAGAGGGAAAGGTAAATTCCCAGTAGAGATGGAAGAGTCAGAATTATCAGGGATGTCCAAAGCGAAGGTGTTGCCCAGCTTACAGAGAGGGAGGGACACAGATGAAGTGCCCAAATCACAGGTTATTGTTTTATAGCTGAATGTCATCCTGTCCCTTGGCAATACCATTAAAATCAGAGTGTGCAAAACCACCCCTTAAGTGGCTTTTAATTTAATGCCAAGGCATGAAACACTTAACACTGCTATTAAAAGCTGTACATGGGTCAGTGAATGAAAGATCCAGAAGGACAAAACCCCTCCCTCCATTTCAGGATTGTACAGCCACAGCCCTTCAATCCAACACAGTCCTAAGGAGCAATTATGGTTGTCCATGCTAAAATACAGATGTTGCAACATCAGCCTGCACCCCAGCATGGACAAACCCCAGCTGAGAACAGACCATATCAAAGGCAGAAAGGGAGACTGGGGTTGCACTGGCAGCAAAAAACAATTTTGCAAAAGCTCTTTGAAAGGTGGGCAGGTCCAAGGCAGTTTAGATCCAAGTGGAGAGAGAGGCATTGCTGCCCCTCTCTCTGCTCCCAGTGCCATGTTCACGCCCCCTCCCCTCACAATGATGTTCTGATCACACACAGCCTGGGCAGAGGGGATCTGTCTGAAACTCATCTGTTCTTGGCTGGATCAAAGCTCGCAGCAGCTCCAGGTCTGATCCTGTGTCAGCAGTCAGCACACACAGAAGGCAGGAGGAGGAAAAGGAGAGGGAACAGAAGCAGGACAACGAGAACTCTGCTTTAGATTGGCTGAAAGTGCTGTGAAATTGCATTTTCAGAAAGAAAGTTTGAGAGGAGTGCTGGCAGAAAGGGGCTGTGAACAAAGGATTATACGCAGCTGTCATCTGGAAACAGGATTTGCTATATCCTTGAGGACTCACCAATTTCACTGCATACCTGATCTGATTTTCATTAATCAGGTGAGCAAGAGTTTTTATTTTTTCCTGAAATCCACTAGGAACAACATTTCTTGTCGGGCTGAAGCTGAGTAGGGAGGTGTGGTGCAGCAGAAACTTGTAGGGTTGCTGTGGTTAAAAGGACTGCCCAGATTCCTCAAGGACTTGGCTGTGCTCCTTCCCCAAAAGGAGCAAATCATTCCTGCAACTATCAGAACCACACACCCCTGGACTTTTCTAGTGATGCATGAGATGTTGGTGAGGGTTTGTGAACAAGAAAGACCCTCCCTGCACACCAAGGATTGTTCAAACCACTTTTTGTACCCAGGGTTCCTTCAAGGATGCAGATGAACTTCATGGTAATTATCACTGCACTTTTAAAGCATTCAGATTTGCTTCACTTCAGTAGCATTCTGCAACTCACTGAATTAACAAATTCCTAGCAATATCAATGCGGTGTTCCAGCAGGAAAATGCTCCTCAGAATGTGCTAAGCCACCATATTATTGGATTTTGGTGTTTAATTCTGTAATATGCCATAATGTGTATATAAATGGCACAAAATGTACCAACTTGTTCACAACAATCTCATTACCAAGTGAAGTGATTGTATCAACATGTCTAAGTGGTGACGGTGATTTAAGAAGTCCAACATTTGGTCTTAAAAACAGATTACAGTATTTATAAAGACCTGTGGGTGGAAAAGGAAGAAGCAAAGCTCATCTGTCAGGAGAACAAACGAGGAATATATAACTCCTCCAAGGCATAATGACAGCAGAAAGAGGGATATTGTTTAAAGCTGATGGAGAAGAGAATTCATCCTATTCATATCTAGAGGCCCTGATAGAAAACCTTGGTATATTCCATTACAAGATAGAAAAATACACTCAATCTCATGAATAATGGTATCTTTACTGTTCAGTGCAATTCTTCCTATCCTTCTGAATCTATGAGATAATAATTCCAAACTTTTGAAAAGACACCTCACAGAACTTAAACAAAAGTTTGAAATCCTTTTTTAAACAGATGGATGGACTAAAGCTCTGCTGTGTGTGCTGTTTATGGTGTACCTGGTGTTCTGAACACACACAGAGCCCCATGTGAATTATTTAAAGGATAAGCATTCTCACATACATATATATACACATATATCACATTTTTCTGTTCTTCTGAACAGAAGTCCCAGCATTCATCTGACCTTCTTCTCCCTGGCTGACACAGACATTTCTGAACTAAGCCTCTCAAACTCCCCTGCATCCCAACCCTCCCAGAACCCCCTGGACAGTTACTCCAGGCCATTTATGGAGGAGCTCGGGTCCAAAGTTAAACAAAATAAGAAATCCCAACAGGGATTCATTAGCTAGGCTCTTTTTAATGCCCAGAAACTTGAATAAGATAATTTTGTCAGGGACATACCTGGCCTTCCACTATCCACTTGGAGATGGAGGTTTTGCCATCGTATCCCGGGCGGAATTGAAGTGTGGCAGAGCGAGGGCTAATGTTGGAAATCACCAAGTTGGTTGGAGCACCTGGAAGTTCTGCAAAAACAGAAAATTAAATGAGAGGTAGAAACACTCTTTGTCTAAGAGCCAGTAACACAAGCTGACATTCAGTTTCCAACAAAAAAACCCAAAAAACCAAAACAAACCAAAAACACAAACCACAGGGAAAAGGACTCAATTTGCACCAGTTGTGGTTATTTTTCTTTTCTTTTTGGCAGAGTTTTACCCACAGCATTACTGTTTCTACTCTCTGAGCATGCATCACATTTTTACAGATCAGATGAAAAGAGAAAGAGCCCATCTACAGAATTACAGGTACTATTTTAGAGAAGCTTCCCAATGAACAAAACCTGGTAGTCCCTGGGGGAAGGCACTTCCCAGAGCCAGGTCTGCCAAGTCACCTAATTCCACTGCACTTCTGTTTTCCCACAATTAAATGACAATAATTTTTATTTACTTCTTAGAGGACATACAACTACAATTGGAAAAAACTCAAAGTTTTGGATAGTGTGTTTAGTATTGACCTATAGTATCTGGGTTTTCCAGGGCATTTCTAAAGCCTGCTTAAAGTAGATTTTTTTTTCCTTCCTGTAGCGAATAAAGAGGGTCATCTCCTATGAGGAAAAATCTGAAGCTCCTATCAGATCTTTGCCTCCCAATAGTCAAGATTACAGTGGCATTTACATTTTTAGTATCATCTGAATTAACAACAAAAGCAAGACTAGGAAAGAGATTAAATATAGAGTGTTTAAAATAAATTCCCAATAGTTACCTGCATTTATAACAAATGCAATAACTATTACAATTAGTAATTATCTAGTGGAAGGTGTCCCTGCCCATGGCAGGGGGTTGGAATTAAATTATCTTTCAGGTCCTTTCCAACTAAAACCATTCTTTAATTTTATGATAATGTTGCACTCTGTGCAACTGCAACAGAGCAAAAATGGGCAGGGTTTTGGCATATATTTCAGGTATGGACAAATACCCAGCATTTCTTGGTTCTTACTTCACATTTGGGAACCACAATCGATAAACTAACCCTGCCCAAGTGGGATAATGCTGTTATCTGGCAGGCATCCTGCCATCAGATATCATGGCATTGATCCAGTCTGCAGCTTGTCACAATTACCTGTGATTAGGGAAAAGAAGGGCAAACATACTTTAGGACACGCAGAAAAGTTAAATAATACCAGAGAAGGGAAAAATTGGATTCCCTCAGTGATGAGCAGTAACTGCTCCACTTTGGAAAATTCTACTGCTGTAACCTCTGTATTAACTGAAACTGCTTATTTGAGGCATGAATTGGCTGTTTAGTTTGCTTTTTACACTGGATGGGGCAGTGTATAGAATTTTAAAAACAAAATACAAAGAGGATAAATGTTCAGGTGCCCAAATGGTAACCCAGACAATGTGGGACAGAACTACCTCCTCCCAAATATTTTTTCAGGCCACAACTTCAAATGCTCGTAAATAAGATTTTAGTTTCACCATACAAGTGAAACACTCACAGTTGACATAAGCTATATTACTTCCACATGGAAAATCCTTTCCCTTTTAATATCACCCAAACTCTGTTTTTTCCCCCAAAGCAATACTTTGAATTGATTCAGGCTTCATTCTGATGTCACTTTGTAAATGTCAAGAGATTCTGTATTGTAACCACTTTATTACTTTGTCCATTCCATTGTCATACCTACAACTTTTTTTTTTTTTTTTTTTTTTTTTTTTTTTTTTTTTTTTTTTTGGCATTTGTATTAAATACTCTCAACTTCCTGGAAATTTCAAACTGCAAACATCTTCAGTCTGTTCCAAAACTCAAATCCAAATTACGCGGCAAAGAACTCCAGCGCTTTACAAACAAAATAATTTCTATTACCGCTGAACTGAAGCGACCCGTGACCTTTGGAGCACAGCAACACCAAGAACCAGCAGGTTTTGTCTTGTTTTGTTCCCTGCAGGGTGACCAACCTGGGGGCACTCCAGAGGAGATGGTGGAGGAGGTGACCCAGCCGCTGCCCTGGGCGGTGACGGCGGCCACCTCGATGGTGTAGGTGGTGAGGGAGGCCAGCCCCGTGATCTTGTACTCCAGGGTGCTGTTGGACAGCGAGCGGGCCAGGCGGGACTCGTTCCTGCCATACACCTCCCAGGAGAGCTGGTACCCTGTAAAACATCCACAGGTCAGGGGGACATGGCTCTCCAACAACCCAGAGAATTCCTGCCTCTGGGCACTGCTGGATCCTTGTTCCTTATGCCTTTCCTTGTGATCATCTTTTATAAACACAAAAAACCCCCGCCTCCTTGAAGTAAACATTGGCTAAAATACACAAGGATTTAAAAAATATTGTTATTTCCAATAAACAATTGATACTCCACAGAGCATTATCTCCCTGTCAGGAGGACATCAGGTCTCAGCTTTTTTTTCCTATGCTTGATATGAAATGGCCTGGAAACCTGGAAATAACCTGACAGAAAGGTGGATTTTCATTCTCTGAACTCTAAGAAGCAAACAGGAAGAAACACTGGAAAATACAACATCTACTGGAATATCTAATTAAAAACCCCTATGAGCTTAGAAGGGCTTTCTCCCTTTGCAGGCTGAAGTAACCTTCAGTGATGCCTGTCTAGAAATACTTAGAAATCTGACAATTTTAATCTACACTAACTATCAGGCAGGAACATTGTGGGAATCTTCTAGGAACTGAAAAACCTTTACTCCCCACTGCTTGTTCCTTGCAGAAATCCTTCAGCAGGGTGAATCATTATCCTTTCTTTCAAAACCATCTTGGAGCCAATGCATTGTCCAAAGCTGCACCTGCCCTGACCTCCATATTATTCTTCTATCATAACCAGGCTTTCCTTTTTATCTCTTTGATAACCACTTGCCTTCCAAGAACTTTTGAAACTTTCCACCGTCTGATTTGCTCAATTTTACCTCCAAATCTGCTTGTCCTCCTCCTGCCCAGTCCCACTTTATTCTCATTTGAACCCATGTGAACCTCACTGTGCCAGTCCCCGGAAAGCAAGTCTGAAAAGTTTGCTTGATTGCTGCTTTCTTTGTGATTTGACTCAGAGGGTGAAAAAAAAAAAAATACACATAGCTCTTGAATGCCTGTGAAATTGAAGTGAGTGAAAGGACTAACAGAAAGGAATCCCACTGAGTGAACCACGTACAAGGCAAACTGGCTAGAGAAACTCCCTACTGGGCTCCTGTTCCCATCATCTAAGATGAGGAATTCAGAGCAGTTGGAGAGCTTGAAGTTGAAGGGGTTTTTTTTAAATTTTTTTTTAAATAAGACGACATGATAAGCTGATTAACATATATAAACTGAGGTAGCAAAATCCCTCATGGTATTAATCAGCAAGAAAGCATCATCTCACAAGCCAAAAGCACGGTGAGACAAATATTTCTGCAAGAGTCTGAGAGGTGTGAGACGTTCTCCATCCTCTCTTGTGAGCTGCCATCACTGACAGGGATTCATCTTAACCTGATTTTGCATGAAAATGGGCTCAGAGTGCTCACACAGTCGCTAATTACATTTCAGGTGAGAGGGCAGTGATAAAAGGAGGTGATGCTTCAGCAACTCCAGCTACACTACAAATGCTCCTCTGACTCTGCACTGCAGAGGGGAAGGGGAAAAACTCCTGAATGCTCATCTGGAACTGGTTTTAAACAAGTGTCTGAGTGGAAATTAATTAAGTCAGTAATTTACCGATGTCTCGGAAGTACTGTGGTGTTTTGATGTTTTCTGAAAAGGCTTAAGAATGATTTGTCAGACCAGAGTTGATGTAGCACAGACGAGACTGTGATCTGTAGGAAGATTTTGACAAAGTTTAAGTACTCTGTTGCCTGAATTACCAGAGGATGAGCAGAAAGGTGGGGGCTGACTGTCCCCTGCATTTGATGCTCAGTGAAGAGGCATGAAGGAGTTGCACACAGAAGGACCATCACATCCTTTTCTTTCAATAGCTGTGGGTGCAGCCTGTTCCAGACAATAAATAACCAGAGGAAGATAAGCAGGGGACTTTTAATGCTCCCTCTATCAATTTGTTGCTTATGGACAATGGAAAGTGTCACTCAGCACCAGGCAATCTTTAGTGATTGAGATATCTCCTCTCCAATCTGGATAAGCTTAGGTTATACATCAAATGTTGATGATTATTCTTTGGACATTTTATCTCTTCTCTCTTGTGACCACAGGATGAGACCCAGCTTTCCTGCCCATTAAGCACATAGTCCCTATGTATTTATTTTCTTGTGGGGAAAAAAAAAATGTTCACCAAGAAAAAATATCCCGAGTTCCTGTGTAAATTGCAGAAAAGGCAAAGAGGCAGTATTTACTGTTGGGGATTTCAGTCCCCAATGTATAGTTAAATTCCAGTCATACAAAAGACAAGAAGAGAAAACGTGTACGTACACAGCGAGCAGACACAAAGCCAAGCGCAATCAGGCATAACAAAAACAGATGAAAGAAAAAAAGTGCTGAAGGACAGGAACAACAAGCACTGCACCCCCAAGCAGCACTTCAGCCACACGGAGTGGCAGATGGGCAGAACTCTGGGCCATGTGGCTGGTGAGCACACACTCCCTGTGTTACAGATGTGAGCCCTGCCAGAAAGGTGCCTGGAAGCGCAGCCGGATTTTCCAGAGGGTTTCCCCCGGCTTCGGTGGGATTGAGGACAGGGAAGGTGCCACAGATCCTCCCCCCACGCTTTGGCACTCCACAAAACTCTGCCTTAACGGGAACTAATGACCACAGGAGTTTCAGAAATAATTTTCTGTTGACGTGGAGTAAATTCTCTACGCGAGAGCACTACACCCAATCACAAACTGTCCGTCCACATCCAGATCCTCATAAATCAATGTTTGCTGAGGGAACGAGGAAGATACTGAGATTTACAGCAAGAGTAATGGGCAATTTCCCAGAGCAGGTTTGCTGCTGGGCACCCCCTCTGTGCTTCCCTCCTCCCAGCACCCGTGCAGGGAACAAGGAGGTCCAGTAAAGACATCAATGAGCAGAAATGATGAATAATTGCCTCCCTGAGCACTCACGTCTCCAAGCAGCCCTCTCTAAACCTTTGAGGTGCTAGGGCATGAACAATTTTGCTGTTCTTCTATCCCAAATGCAATTTGCATCATTAAAGAGGTTTCTTTTTCCTTATAGACTGTTGGGCATTTTCACACTGGTGTTTTGTCCTGAATAAGAGAACATCTTCCTTCTGAAACAATTTACCCCAAATTTAACCCTGTCCATCATTTGGCTCCATCAGATTTCAACCCATTCTGGGAGAGGGCAGCTTGTTTTTAGCAAAGTAATTCTGCAACACCAAGCACAGAGCTGCTACCTGCTGCTTAACAAGGATCAGTATTACATCATCCTGGATGGAGGTACCTAAATTTAAGCACTTGGGCTTGAAAGGCTTTGGCCATCCTCACCGAATCAATACTGCTCTGCTTTCAGGAGTCATTAGTTCCTGTTCTCAAACCACTTAAATCAGTGCATGTTTCAGGCAGGTTTCCATGGTGGAGAGGCAGGAGATGATCTGTATGAGGATTCCACAAACAGCTCGGAGCACACAGCTACAAATGGTGCATGTCACAGAGGAAAACCCTGACAAGTGAAACCCTATCAAAATAATTACACCTGGCAAAGTTAAAATGTTTCAGGAAATTAGGCTGATATAACATTTCAGTGATCAAGGGTCAGAAAATCTGGTTTAACTCCTAAAATGCATTTTTTTAAAAAATGGTAACACAATTTTTTAAAAAGATTGAACATTTTAATGCTCTAACCCCAAAATATTTCGATCCACGTGAAATGATTTTCTCACTTCCTAACTACATCCAGTAATTTAAAATCTGGGAGCTTTTTTGTGCTTCAAAACCTTGTAAACCTTTGTTAAATGGTATGTCCATCCTGTACAGCTGCAATAGTTTCACCATCTGAAAACAATATTGCCTCTGTTGATAAGAACTAGAGATCTCCTCAAGTATTTATACCTTCCTTTATGAAAAATAATGAAGTTGTTGCTGTTGCATCTACACTGGCATACAGCAAATAGATAAATAGCTTGTCAAATGGCAGACTCATCAAAGGGAAACAAGAGAGTTCTGAACCCTTGTGATTGTTTATAAGAGATGAAGTAATGACATGCAAATTGCGTCACGCAGTCCACAGCCAGACCACTTGATCACAGAGGAAGGATTCTGCTGATTTCAGGCTTGCTCTTGATTGCAAACCTCAGCAATGCCAATCCAGACTTTGCAGCTGTGAACTTCATGTAGGGACCCCCCACCCTTGGGGCAAAGACCAAGCACGGTCTCACAAATTTCCAAAAATTCAGTAAAGCAGGTGGAGGTCATGGAGGATTTAACAAGACCAGACACCCTGTGGGGAGCTGATTTCTAACACAAACTGCTTTTCCAGTAACCACAATCATGAGCTGCCAGTAATTGGAGCTGTACTTTGTGTAACACTCCCTGGTGACATCTCAATTACCCAGAGGAGGGGCCAGGAAATCAGCAATAGCCCAAATTCTCCCTAAATGCTCCATTACACAGTTTTTCACTGCAACAACACATTCCGGCCCTCACACACCGAAAAGAAAAAAAAGAAATAAAAGCAGAGATAGCAGCTGATACCTGTGATGATGCCATTTTTCTCTACAGGTTCTTGCCAGCTGACCTTGAGCGAGGTGTCCAAAATCTCAGTGAAACTCAGGTGTCCCACAGCTCCTGGCTCTGGCAAATCAGAAAAGGAAAGCTGTTAATAGGTGAACCCCACTTAAAGCTGGGATCAAATTCACGTGGCAGGGTTAGGGATGGAGAAATATGTCTGGAACCTGGGTGAGAGGAGAATGCAAGGTGGGCAGAGGCACTCTGGATATCATCATGACAATTATTTCACCCAGTCATCATCCCACGTGTGTGGAGATCTAACACTGCTGTTTTCTCTCAAGGATACCTGTGAGGCGTTCACCTGTTTTTCAGCAACACCACCACCAATGCCTTCACCTGAAAAGAGGCTTTTCCCTATGCAAGGTCACAGCAAGGACAGAGTCACAAGCCTCTGCTTGGATAAATTCCCTCAAAACAACTCTAAAAATGTCCAACATAATGGCAACTGTCTTCTGTAAAATGAATACAAGTGTGTGAAACTTTTTAAAGGGTTTTTATGATGTAGCTCAAGAGCTCTTAAAAATTTCAGCTCCCCAGTGTGCAATGAAAGAGCATAAAATGGAATGACTGTCAAGAATATGCCATCCTCCCTCAATTTTGATCTTCAAGGAAGACAACCTGACTGATTTTTGATCCAAATGCTGTTCTGTCCTCAATCGATGTACTGGAAAAAGGAGGTTTTGTTCACTTTATATTCACTGTGCTTCTGTCATTGGATGCCTGCCCGAGTATCCTCCAGCTCCACTGACATCAGTTGGCAATTTCTTGTCTGCAATTTCATGTTTTGTTTCCTCTTCAATTTAGTCCAGCCTCTCATTCCCCTCCAGCTATGACAAAAAAAAAAAAAAAAAAAAAAAAAAAAAAAAAAAAAGCCCAAACCCTGCCAGTAGGTCAGCTNNAAAAAAAAAAAAAAAAAAAAAAAAAAAAAAAAAAAAAAAAAAAAAAAAAAAAAAAAAAAACCCAAACCCTGCCAGTAGGTCAGCTATAACCCCATTTGCAATTCTGCAGTCCCAGGGAGGAAAATTTCCACATTCACTCTGCAGGGCCCAGTAATCAAAGCACCACAGAAGTACTGATCCCATAGTGATCCCAGGAATGCCCAACAAGAGCATGGAATTATCACTGTTTGGGATCATGGGGCTGCAGACATGGAAACCATACAGCCACAAATCTTTGCTGCAATCAGCCCCTGCAGTTGCAGCCCAGTTTTAAAGTCATCAGGAAACACAGGTGCAGGTGACTCCAGGCCAGGACACGACAGTTCTGACTAGATGTCAGGTTATATTTGACCTACAGCTTGTTGGCAAACAGATCCCTGTTTTCCTAAAGGATTGCCTAACTTTGCTATCCAGACAGAAAATGATCACCTGTGAACATGAATGACAGGCCTTTCAAATCTTTTCTTCCCACCACATAAATCCTGAAGCAACTCAGCTTCAAGCAGTTCTCTGCCAAGATGCATTACACCATCCTGCACGGAACTTCTCCATCACTGTGAAAACCCAGGGAAGCAATTCTACAGGATTAATAAATAAACAAACAAACCAACCCTGCTCACCTTTCCTGCTGAGGCTCCTTGCAGCATGTAGCTGGACACACCAAGAAATGCCTCAGATTACCTAGAAAGTACAAGTCTGGCTCTCTCTTGGTTTATGTTTCCCAATGGAATTCTCTTGTGTTTAAAATGGCACAATCCCCACATTTCCCTAAGATAGCCTCAATGAGACAGGGCCGTGACTCTGCCCCTGCTTCCAGTTTGGGGAAAGCATTTAAGGTTCATTTCTGCAGCCTTTCCTTCAGCAGAAATATTAACAGTCTCTTTCTTCTTCCCAGCTGATTACTTTGTGTGAAAACCAAGTTTTGTATCTTTGGTTTCTTACCCTTCTGCACTACTGAGATCAAATCATGGGGTTCTACTGTGCTGAGAGGGAGAAGACAGATGAACTCAAATACATTTACATTACATTTACAAATCATTACTGGCTAAAGCTTTTTTTTCCTTAGGAAAATGGGTAAAAAAAGCTGATAATGCACACAGGAACCAAATGCAGGTTCCTCTCTCCATCACAACTTTTGCTTTCCTCCCAGACACACAAGTTGAAGTTCAGATTAGTGGCTCACACACGTTTCTGGTCCTTAAATTCCTACCTCTGGCAACCCGTTCTAATACATAGAGGAGAGGAACCACACCAGGAAAAATCCATGGGAAAGTAATTTTCTCCAGGTTCCTTCAAAAGTATCTCGTGAAAAATTGGATTAACACTTTGAACCTCACTCCTGTGAACATTAATGACCATTGGATTCTTCTTTACTGTAACACTGACTAACCCCAAAGATCCCTATTAATGCAGAGTGGTATTTCTAAAAACAATACTTTAATGGATAAATTAGACACTTTTTATTCTGGTTTAAAGCTGCAAATGTGCAGCAGAGTTTATGATGCTCCCAAAGCACTGGCCAGAGCCAAGATCACTGTGGACACAGTCAGCTGTGAGGGCCACTGCAATTTATCGGCATCAGACACACACTGCACTTGTTAGGCCCAAATATGTCTTGAGGAAACAACTTCAAGGGGCCACAGAGACCAAACCTTTTTCTGATGCAGGAAATAATTTATATGCTAAACCATCCAGTAAATTTATTTCATCTTGCCTCCAGTTTTTTGGGATGCAAGATACTGCCTTGCTGTGATCCTGGTTCTTTCACAAAAACACTTGCCATGTAATATAGATACAGACATTTTCAATTTATTGAGTAACAGCAGGAAACAATTGTAAATTAATCATTGACCTCCACAGGAAATTCCAGTGCTCAGTTCATAAGAAGATCAATTCATATTTATTTGGGTACCTGAACATGGATTTAAGAGCACAAGGATTCACAGACATAACACATTGTATGTTGGCTGAACCAGACTATGAAGCTAATTATCAATATTTAAAAAAATCATCCAGGTTTAGTCCATAATGAAACAAAAAAACCCAAATATTTGCCACAGACTGAAAGAACACGCATGGAAAACTGGCTGAGGTCTTCACCTGACATGAGGTGACATGAGAAGAGATTGCAGAGGGGCTGTGAACCTGAGATCAAATTTTAAGCAGAGAGATTTAACAATCTGGGTACTTACTGTCTTCCAGGGTGCGCAGGAGCTGGGGAGGGCTCCGAGGGCCGTCCCCTGGGGTGGTGAAGCACAGCACTGAGGTGTAGTAGGTGGTGAATTTCTTCAGGTTGGTGATGCAGCCACTGTGAACACCGTGGAAATCCGGAGCGATGGTGACCATGGTGACACTCTCTGGAGCATCCACTGGCCACGCCAGGAGCTGGGAAATTTAAACATGGATGAGCTCTCATTAGAAGTTGTGTCTGTTTGGAATCAAAGTGGGTTTGGCTGCCAAAACCATCTTAATCTGATTGCAAAGAACCAAGCAATGCTGTTAAACTACTGTCAGCTCTGATGCTGAACAGATGGATGCAGCACTGTGACACTGGAGAGATGTCTGTAACACTCACTGCTGATGGGGATACACCAGCATTGTAATTCTCCATGGCTGCTACTGAGCAATTCCAAAATTATGGCAGATCATTATTCAGATGACATGAGCCTTTTGTCTCATCAGCCTGGCCAGTCTCTGCTGCTGAAAGCAAGCTGAAGGAAGAAAAGTCCTTTCAGTGTACTCTGTCATAAATGCTTAATTTATTTAATTAATTAATTAATTAATTTTAAGATCCTACAGTCTGGGGAGGTTATTGAGATCAGAGGGAGAGAGATGGGGACACACACACCCTCCTGCCCCTGCCAGAGCTCCCCCAGCACCCCAGTGAGCAGCCCTGCCTCACAGGCTGGGAGCATTACAAGCTCAATGGACTGGGGACATCCACACTGTGAATGATTCAAGTGGTCCTGGAACTACAGAAAGAATAGAAAATGGTTGTAAAGATGATTACTACAATTTTCAACACCTGAGTCCCAAAAGTTAGAGTCCTGAAGACATTTTCATGCATTTAAAATAAGGTGCTTGTCAGAGGAGCTCAGTCTTCCAGGTTTCATTCATCTCAGTGGATGTTCTGGGTGATCAATATCTCTGAGAGTGCAAAACCTCATGTGTAGGGACCTAAATGAGGACTTAAAAAATTCATTTTTGGCAAATGACTTTGAAATTCTGAAACAATTTTTGAAATCACCTTAAAGGCTTAGGGGTCTCAAACTTGAAAGTGTTTATGAAATTTTTATTTTGTCCAAAAATCCTTGTCACGTGGCTTACAGGAGAAAATTAAAATTCCAGGCCTGACTCAGTACTGTGTAAATCGTGCTACTTGTATTGATTTCAGGCTCGTAAACATGAATAGATACCTGAGATTAATAAGCCCTATTTGACACATTTAGCCAGTGTCTAGAGTCTTTGATAACCAGAAAGCACAGTTAGGGGACTATTAGGAGTAATTTTGTTAGGAATATTTCATATTTGAGAAAGTACGCTTTACAACTTATTGAAATGCAAATAAATTTCAAAGAAAAGATAAAAATGTATAATGGCTGAAGAGGATAGTAAGTTTTATTTTCTTTTCTAAATCACCTCTGTGGATTGCAATTGGCATTTATAACTTTGGAGGACTCAACTCTTGAGTGCATTTCATTGCATGTTCGTGAGGAAATGTGTGCAGAAAATACAAGTGAACAATTTTGTCAGTTAAAGGAAAAAATGGGTTTAATCCTTAAGAAAGGAAAAGGCCTGGCTTTGACTACTAGATATTTATAAATCATACACAAAGCTACTCTGTAGAAATAAGTGACAGAAATGATCTCACACAGTCATTGTACTGCAATTCCCAACCCCTGGGAGAAACAGGATGGTAAAGCTGTGGCAATCTACTGCAATCAAAGAAATTCAAAGAAATACAAATTTTGATAATTTCAGAAGTTTTCATTGGCCACTGACAGATACAAATGACAATTTTACTTCTTTTATAACATTGCTGAAGAAATGAAAACATAAATTAGAGGTAGCTATGCAATGAGATGAAGGATATTTAGACTGAAACTCTGAATACAACAAAGAATGAAAATCTGAAATAATGCTTTTGCAAATGTGGGCTCACTGTGCTTGGACCTCCACCAGAAAATTACAATGCACTGCAGTCCACTGAACCCCAAAAGTGCTTTTATTCTCCAGAGTCTGAACAGAAGCCAAGTGCTATTTCTGTGCTGGAGTTTCAGGGCATTGTGCTGCAGCCCTGTCAGTCACTGAGCCTTGAGAGCTGATTCTTTCCCTGCCAGAAGCAGACATACACATCTCCATGTATTTGTCTACCTTTTCAGCAGTGAGATTCTCAAACCACTGCTGGTCTTCATGAGAAATACATTTGTTTGGGCAGAAATACCAAAATTCCCATGCATATCTCTGTCTGTCTCAGTTTCTCTGTCACTCTGAGACATTGCTAGAGAAGAATCAAATCTTCTGAAACATCTCAAATCCATGTACAATCCCTTAATTCACAACTTGTCTTTTGAACTAGAGCATCCTCCTCAAATCACTCCATGCCCCTTCACCCAACACTCAAATCAACCTTGCTCCTCCCTGCTCATAAACCACACTTGTCTTCCCTTTTCCTGCTCTGAGATTCCTGCAAGATTTCTTGTTGTTCTCTCTATGGAAGCTTTTAAACCCTTCATTTACTATGCCCTGACTGCTGAATCACTGGTGGAGGTTCTGTTAAGTGAGAACAAACCACCCTACCCAGTTCCTCAGCAAACACTCCACTGGTCAGAGGCTCTGGTAAGCACTCTGTGCTCTGTGCACTCTAACAGATATTGCCTGATTAATAAATTCTACATTCTCACATCTCCCAGATCATCACAGTGGGAAAGTCAAATATTTAGTGTGATGCCTTGGTCCCCAGTGAAATGAATGGTGATTGTGCATTAGCATAAACAGAAACCTCAAGGCTGGTTTTCAGTGCCACATCTCCTGAGGTGACTTTCCAAACTGACATAGAATTGCTTTCTGGCTTTGGAAACTCTCCAGGAAAGTGACAAAGGTATAAGGACTTCTAGGCTATGACACGTTCCCTTTTCAGAACTTACATAAATTGCAAATATTAGAATCATAGAATGGCTTGGATTGGAAGGGACCTTGAAGATCATCCAGTTCCATCCTCTGCCATGGGCAGGGACACCTTCCACTATCCCAGGCTGCTCCAAGCCTTGTTAGGAGTAACATCTGCTCACTTCTCTCTTTATTTGACCCATGTAAGATATTCCTGAAAGCACAGAGTCACCAGGGAGATTCAGAGATCATAAGGCTGCAATTCTAGCTTAGGCCAGGACTGTTATTTGGAGTCTGTACTCACCTTGTATCCTTGGTTAATGCCGTTGATGAACTGCTGGGGCGGAGGGTTCCAGAAGAACTGGATGGTTGTGGAATTCACAGCTTCAACCTGCACGTTCTGAGGTGGAGCTGTG
Source organism: Cettia cetti (assembly GCA_013401135.1). NCBI lineage: Eukaryota > Metazoa > Chordata > Aves > Passeriformes > Sylviidae > Cettia > Cettia cetti. The sequence continues at coordinate 26,389 of VZUI01048460.1, read as the reverse complement.
GGCACTGCTCCCAGGCAGCAGAGAGGGAACAGAACAAAACAGAACAGAGAGGGAATGAGGGGAAAAAAGAGAAAAATGAACACTGAACCCACTGAGTGTCACTCACAAGTCACAGAGTAATAACAGCCTTGAGAGAGGGATGTACTTCCCATGAAACAGCAGCGACTTGGAAAGCTGGGTAATTGGGTTAATTTCTCATCCTGTATTGGAGATTCCTTCAAGGGGAGGAGAAGAAATGGTTTCTGCAGCTTATTATCCTGCAGAGGAGTTTTTCAGAAAGACTTGAGGTGGGAGCCACATAAGGATAGGTGAGCACAGCTCTCTCAGTCATCCATGAGTGCACAGAGAATGAAGAGTTTCTGAGAGGAATTTCTTGAGTCCTTTAATGCTGCTCAATTCCCCAGATCAGACAAGAAAACACGGAGTTCACACAATTAAGGTTCTAATTGTGAATTATAATCTGGCAACAACATCTGTTTATTATTTACTGCTGCTTAAAAAATTAGGAGAAGTCATATCACATGCAGTGAAGATTTTTCTTGGGAACTGGGAGTTGTTCTCATTTTATCTTTATATGATATGCATTCATGTATATTGAATTGATTATATATATCCTGAGCCAATACATCCTCTAATCTACTAAAAGTTGCATAAACATTTTATGCCAAGGATTTAATTAGACAGATGTTTTCTCAATACAAAAGAAAGCATGGAACATAAAGGCATGCTGCCTTCAAACAGCCAAAACCAGCACTTAAATACTTCACCATTTAATAAAATGTCTCATTCCAAGCAATTTCTTCAACTTACTGCTTTAAGACGTCATTTCTATAGTTCTCAGAGGAAAGAATCTTAATAGACAGGCCTATTTTTCTGAAATTATCAAGCTTATAGTAATTTTAAGAAGAAAACTGCTATCTAAGTACAAAAAATGGACTAAGACACTTTAAATCCTATAAAATAAGCTTAATAATGCTTCAAAAATATCACTATTGACAGCTATGTGCATTTGTATTCTATGAAAGAGGAACTATCCACAAGTGGTTTTGAAGCCTGGAAGGCTTTGTTCCTTCTGCTTCCAAGGGAAAGTTTCTACCAAAGCCCAACGATCTGTGCTTCTAAGGAGTATCCACAATTCCCACTGAGAAATGATGGTTTCCTCCACACTTTTCAAAAACAGGGCAGAAACTTTTAAAGTTTCAAACTACTTTATGGAAGATGAGTTTTTGTGTGGAGAAGAAATGAAGAAAAGAAGTTCAAAAATGCAAAATTGCCTCTTTTCCCACCAAAACTTATTTGTTTGGAAGAGACATAAAGGAGCATTATTCTCAACTAGTGTAGACACTACAGTAAGACAGGACAGTGCACACTTATCAGAGATGTGCACAGCCCAGAAATATCAACAGAGAAAAATGGAGAAATCCTCAAGGATGTCAGGTTTGAAATGACAAAAACATTCACTCCCATGCCCTCTGTCACTAAAATTCCCTGAAGATTCTGCCATGGCTCCACAACTTTGCTCTACACACTTTTTTAAACCTCAGTAGCTGCGTATTAGTCAGAGCTTTCTTGCCCTAATTTAAAACTTGATGTCACAATTTATGAACTATGCATAATTATTGAGTTCTGGAAGCAGGGTTTATCTGATAGTACTCTAAATTTTCATTAGAATCTGGGCCCTACTTCCTGCCATGTATCATAATTCCCTGTGTGCTTTTGGAAGGTTATACTATTATCTGAATGACCTGTAGACATCATAAAGTTTTTGTAGTTAAGAGATTCACCAAATCATCCTGAGATACAGTCATAAATATTAAAGTCACTCTACAGTCATAATGAGTTGCTTTGGCTACAGACCCCACTAAATGCATTTTTTCTTATTCATGTTCTTGATGAAACTGTTTATTATGAGAGCCACAAGATATATTTGAATCTGCTTTTTGTGTGCAATACCTCAAATAATTAATGGTTAACATGCATAAAATTTTTTCAACTCCAAATTCTTACTTTCCTGCATATTTGCATATTCAGATATTGTAACTGCCAGAGATTTGCTATTGCAGAAGAAAATGGTGTTACAGCGCTTCATGTTAGTTTGTTATCAGAAATTCACCAGGATATCACTGACAGATTAAGCTGCTCCTGTCAGGAAGGCTAAATCAGCTGAGCATCAGCTCCAAGTTTTCATTTGTGGCCCTCACAAAAAGCTCAGGTAAACACTTGAGGATAGGTTTACTACAGTTTTAGGAATGTGGATAACCAAATGCATTAGTTATTTCTTTTAAAAAGGGAAATATTTTCTGTTCATTAGGCGATCATTTTCTGAAACAAGAATATATGCTCATAGCAGAAAAAATACCTGCTGTAATATGAAAAATGGAAAAATTATGAACAGCAAACATAAAACCTTCAGAATGTTAGAAATCATGATTTATATCACAATTCCTCCTTGGATATCTTTATTGAAAAATCAACATCTGCATCTCAATTAGTGCATTTAAAAGATGGAAAGAACATGGTCCATCTGATATGCATAAGCTTAATTATACTGCAGAAAACATACTGTAATACATTTTTATATTTTTAATCAGTAAAATATTGGCATTATAATCTCAAATTTACTTCAAAGTGCCAGTATAAAATTCTCCTTTTATGTCCTGATATTAAAGACTTCCTTGGGTATCTAAGCAGTTCTGCATTTTAAAAAGAAAAGGAGTTTGAGGGAAGCTAAATCAGAATTGACCTTCTGATCACTTCAAAACTCAAATACTTTTCCAAGATCATGGAGAGTAACTTCCTGAAGCTGTGGCTGTCTGCACAAAGGATTTTCTAATTTAGTAGTAAGTATCTGTCCTCTTCCTACAAATTTGTTGTCAAGCTGTACAGAAGCTGCCAATGTCAAACAGGTGTTTCAAGAGTAATCCCCAAGTATTTACACTCCCAGCTTTTAAACTTGTACTTCATCATGTCTGCAAGTATTCCAAAGCCATCTCACACTGGAGATCCATCTGGGAGTCATCTCAGAGCTGCAGATCAAATTGGTCAGACACAACCAACTGTTACTCTCCTCCTGATAAAGTTCATGTGGTTGGAAATCTACGGAGAGCTCAGCCCGCGGGACTGCAGGTTAATGTACAGCATTCCAAGTAGAAAAGGTCATGGAAGCACTCTAGATAAAAGCCATTAAAAGGGTTTCACTGACAAGATAATTGAGAGGAGACAAGGCACTGAGGTTAAGCATGTGTACATGGAATTATTCTGTCTCTGGCCATGTGCAAACAGCATGTAAATCCCGGGAAGTTTCTGACTGCCAGACTCCTGCTCCTAAATATAGATCTTCAGCACAGCCTTGGAAAAAAAGCTCCTCAGCAGCTCCTGACAATCGAGGGGGCAGCTTGCCTGTCTCAGGCAGGCTTGTGGAACTGCAGATTTTCCTCTAGGGGAGGATTTGGTTGCTCCCCTAAATGCACCAGCTTGAGGTGCTGAGCTGCACATCCCATGGGAGTGGTGGGGAGGTGGAAGTCTGTAATTCCTCCTGGGAACCTCTTCCCTCTGCTCCCTGCTGGCGTTCTGGGCTGTGCTCTGAACAGCAGTGGGTGTGTAGGAAAAGTGGTCTCTGTAACTGCACATCTGAAAATCTGAATTCTGAAATTCAGCAGTGTGAGATTTGGCACTAACTGATGAGTTTGGCTTCCTGTGGCTGGGAAACGTCTCCTTCCTTTTCTGCATGCCTCTCACACAGACAAGATTCTATTTCTTTATTAAGAGCTGGGGGCCAGGGGCCTCTCTAGACAACTGCAAATTTCACCACCTTGTGAAATCATTTAAAAATAAAATAAAAGCAGTAGATGGCAAATGACATCTAAGCAAGATAAAATCCCAGCCACTCCAACTACAACTTGCTTCTGCACAGGAGCAGCTGAGCCCAAAACAGCCATGGGTGCTCCAAGGCTCTGGGAGGTTCCCCAAAGGAAGTGAAGGAGGATCTTTAAGATATTTTTTGCCAAGAAAGCCCAAGGGAAAACTAAGGAAAAAATCCTTTCACTGAGATAAGGTGAATGGTTGCAGAGGACACTCCGCAGTCAGGGATTCCTTTTTCAAGATTATTTCCTACATAAAGCAGGAAGCTTTCAGTTAACTGGGTTTTCTCTGGCTCTTCTACCTCAGTCATACACATTTCTCTGATTCATCTCTTATTGCCTGAGGAAGAAGCTGCTTTGGGCCTGGCTGAACACACTCCTCTTGCTTTTATCCTTTCCACACCATCAAGACTCACAAGTCTGGTGACTTTTATTCAGGAAGGAGTTTTGCTCTGACCTTCTTGGCCTGGCAAGGTGTCCATGCATGGCAAAGAAGGGAAAACAAAACAATATTCAAGTACATGTTGAGATCTGTCGCCTTTGGGACATAAGACTGGCTTTGGAGATATGCATCAAAAGGAAGAAATGGCACTAAAAGCAGAAACAGAAGTGGTTAATGTCAGTGAAGAGGCTAATGGAAGCAATGTCTTTACTTGCCCTGCCTAAAATCTAAGGCAGGGTGGGAATTTTTCAAAGAGAGAAAAGTTCAGAGATATTCACAGTGGTGAGATAAAAGGGACAAATCCAAAGCAAGGGGTGGAAGCTGCTGCTTTATCACATCAGCCTGCAGAAAAAGGCAAATGTGCCCAACAGTACAGAGCAGAGACAATATTGTCACCACAGAAAGATGTTTACACCTTCACAAAGCTGTTCTTCCATGAAAAGGCGTTGGGAAACTTCAGGTTTTCATATGGCAACAAGAAGTCCTGCAGGACACTGCTTAAATAAGTAAAATTGCCCTATGCAGAGGGCTGGCACAAATCCCTGTGAAAAGTAACATCAAAGCAAGGAACAGCTGGAGAAACTGATGAAGAAAGACCTATATATACAGAGCATCAAAGGATTAGGCTGAATATCACTCTGAAAAGACTTTCAAGATTTTAGAGACAGTCAACCTGTCTGACCCTCATGCTGGGATGATCAGGGCTCTGCCAGTAAGTCTTCCTGACATTTTATCTCACTGATATTACGCAGCCTCCTCCAAGTTCAGATCCCTCAGCACCTCGTGAGCTTGGCTGTGTTCTGGAAGTTGGTGATTTTCGAGGAGCTTGGAGCAGCTGATTAGTTTTCAGTGGCTAAAGCGATGCCAGAGGACTAATAAGGGATTAATAGACTAGCTCCTGGTATAAATCCACAGCTTCTATGGCCAGTCAATACCCCCTATGACAAAGGTGCCAATATGCTGATGTGCTCCTGCCAATGGGTTGATCTGCTCCCGGGGTTCATTTCCTCCCAGGGTCTGCCTGCACAGCACACTTGATTAGTATGAGGTGTTGCAGGTATTTTTCATCTGCAGACAGACAGGTTCTTGCCAGCACAGCTCACATCATTTAATGCATGTCAGGGCAGAGGCAGCAGTGGTGTGGTAGTAGGAGAGGGGGATGGATGGGAGTGTGTGTCTTTGACATTTATCTCTGCTCATATTAAAATCAGAATATGATTTACAAGGCAGCTTTACACATGGCTTTTTCTTACTCCTGCTGGTTTGGTTTAGGAAAAACATTCTGGAGCAAGAAACAGTTGCTAGATTTTCCTGTATTTTCTCAACTACAGTAAACATAAAGGAGCAGAGATTTAGACAGAAGCACGTTACATATGGAGACTGGATATTAATCCAGTTTCAAATTGTGTTTATACCATCCAGTCTCCCTTTTCAGTTCTAAATGTAAAAAGGCTTCAAACTCTTTTTAAAACTGGACATAAGCCTTTGGTGAACCCAGCAAGCTTCATTGGGAGGTGGCAGCATCCATGAAGTAGTTATTAACAGCTATTAGCAAATACCAATATGAAATAAATCAGAAATATCCAGGGTTTTTTCTATGCCTACCCAGCACTGAGGAATTACACGAAGCCAAAGAGGCCATTGCAGGTTGGACTGCAGTCTGAACACTCTGATTAACATGAATGCAGGACTGACTGCACCTAATTTATAACAGAGGATTTATACCCTTATAAATGACAACAGACAGCCAATCAATAAAGGATGATAATAACTGCACACAATATCAAGGGAAATTAGAGTCAATTACAGGGTTTAAGAAAAAAGAGTGTGAAGTCCAAACCTGGGCCTTAATAGATGGAAGGTTAAGGTGCTATGATAGCTTCAAATGTGCAAATAAACAAGGTAATGAATTACAAGCATAATCACAAAAGGGATTCAAATTCTGTGGGCAAACCAATTCTCTGCAGAGCTCGGGTCTTTAGTGGGATAGAAAACATTAATCCTGGTTGCAAGGAGAAGACTTAAAGAAAAACATTCCAAGGTCTGCTATAAATACTTCTAGATTGAGGTAGAGTGTGCCTAGGCTCCTCTAAACTATGAGACTTTACATGCCCTAAGACAAAATATAGATAGTTCTTTCTCTAGTTGTTGTGGTTAATTAGTGTTGCATATGAATAATCTTTTCTTAAAGATCTCCCTATACCTCAAACTGTATCTAATCATGTTATAATGTACTCCTAGTAACAATTAAACAGCTACATCTTCTTCACTGATTGAAAATTAACTGATGCACTGTAAATCTGCAAGTTTTTAAAACAGTGTAATTGTTTTATGACCAACAAAGTAGAAGCCATGTACTGTCCAGTGCTCAGCATCCAGCACAACCCTGCAATTATGGGAATATATGGAAGCCTTAAGGACCTGGCACTTAATTATCCTACAGATTTTTATACCAATCTAGAGGTGTAAACATGCCTTACACTGGCTGTAAAAAGTAATTACATATCCTTTTGTTGGTGTAATTTATACTCTTCTTAAAGCACTTAGAAAAGTGTGGAGGAGCTGCAGCATAAAAATCAGGGCTTTAAAGATCATTTTATCTTCCCCTTCGCAAGTATCTGCACCATTCCTGGAATGCTTCAGAACCCTTTCTGCACAGGTTGTATTTCTCTCCTTACACTTCCCTTACAATTTATTCCATATTTCTAAAACAAGGTGTTCTGTGATTATCAGAACTAAAGCAGCTGGTTCACTCTGTCTCCTACATTGCATATGCAGCATCTTGCATGCCTTGGCCATGATAAAACCAATTCCCTGCCATATTTTCTCTAACTCTCCAAGCAGGGTAACCTCAGCCCCTGCCTGTCACAGGTCCCATAAATCCACTCCCCAGGACCTCAGCTCTCATCAGCATTTCTATTTATTACTTCTGCTGCAGCTGACTCTGACCTGCAAGTGTGGCAACACGTCATCACGAGGGTCAACAAAACAGATAATTTTTGACTTCACTCCCAGCTTTTCCTACAACAGAGATAGAGCAGAGACTCAGCTCTGCTCAGCCATTTGAAATTTGCAGGTGCTTCCTGCTCCAAGCTGTCTATCAAATTTGACTGAAGTGAGCACTGATTTCCCAGGTCCTAGGGTGGGACTCTGGGCAGCGCATCCCCTAAGGAAGCTGTGGGATTCGCTCACCTCCCTGCAGTGTGTACTCTGTCACGGGCCTGCTGAAGGCTCCCAGCCCAGCTCCGTTGTAAGATGCCACCTGGATTTCATACTGGGTCCAAATGATCAGGTCTTTGACCAAGCAGTAGTTGATTTCTGCACTGGTGATGTTCTTGTACTGGTACTCTCCTGGGAGGCCGGCCAGGCGATACCTGCCATATGGGGAGAAGGATTAGCTGGTTAATTAGATGGTATCAATTAGAGAAAATATCCTGATTGGCAAAACAGCTTCCTTTGTGAAGAGGCAATATGCAAAGTTTTACAGCAGAATTTTACCAAGAATAATAAAAAATAATCAGGAGGAGCATAGCAAGTCCTGATAAGACCATATCATGTTTGACTGTTATAGTATTTATAATCTGATCTCACTGAGATTACAGGTTCAGGGCTAAACAAAATGGGTATTTTATCCTGTTTTATGGTTGCAGAAAAATTACAGCTTTTTAAATGTGGCTCGTCTAGTAAAAGCTATGATTTAGTACAAAAAATAGCCCAGATGTGATTTTTATCAGAGTGCTGCTGTAAATCAGCCTGAGAAATGGGTTTTTTTCCTTCACTTCTAAAATCTGGAAAGGAAGAGCTCAGAGGGCTCTGACCTCCTGGAATCTCAGCCACTGGCACCCCTGGCTTCCAGCAGAATTTACTTCACAGAATTATTAAAATAACCATTAAATACAGTGGAGACTGAAGGGTTGGGTAAACACTGGAATTCCAGGAGAAGGGCTGTGTCAAACACAGGTGGGTGATAAATATCCTGGAACTCTTTCTGCTGAGACATGAGAAGCTGAAACACTGAGTATATTTTCCCATGCAAAAACTGTATTCCAGAAAACAGAGCCCCTTTGATGTGTCTCTTCAGGCCAACAAATAACAGGGGAGAACTAAATTACAGAAAACAAACAAACCTTGCAAATCTGTGAATGTGAATAATACTGTTTGTTTTCCTTTCTTTAGGAAAGCAGTGCAGTGGATGCTCACAATATGCTAATTCACAAAAAATAAAAAAAAAACTGAGGCCAAATAAGGGACACAAGACATTACTATTCCATGAAAAACACAAATATGGAAACATTTGTATTTTTATTCACCACACAACTTTTATACACTCTTAGCCATCCTTTGCTTCACCGCAATCACCAAAACTTTATTTACACAGAACAATTTCATTGACATCTTACAGAGAGATTTTAAATTCATCCAAGTAAAATTGGTGCAATGTTTATAACCAGACAATTTCATGTGCTTCAGCCAGAGATTTCTGTTCTAAAGTCTTCCTATAAAGAGATCAGTTCTTAATCACTGACAACACCTCTATTTTCCGCTGCTTGCCTGACCATCCTTTAGCACACCTGATATTTGTAATGCCACACTGGTGTGATTCCATTTACAAAACATAAATGGAAATAAAGAAATACCAGCCTTCAGCTGAGTTTATTGACTGTCTTGCTCCCCCTTTCTCTCTCTTACCTGCTGTGCAGGGTTTGTGCTCCCTGGCAAGTCAGTTCTGAGTGCATCAATGTTCTGTCTCCTGCCCAGCAGACAAGGTGTAAGTGCCCCTGTGATTTAATCTGTTGTGCTGTTAGCATGGCAGACCCCTAAATGCAATGCTGGCAGTGAGAAAAAGGGCAGAGGAAGGAGGCCAGTTCAGAAATGTCATGTCTTCATGATTTTTCTCACCATGGACTTTGATGGATACTCCACATGACTTGTGCAGTGCACCTTCACTTTTAAAGATCAGGTGTTCCATCAATTTAGCATCTTGCATGTCTTGAGCTTTGAGTCTCTGGGATGGCTGGTGCTTTTCGTTCTGCTATACCCTGATTCTGCAGAAATCAGTGCAGGAACTCTGTTCTCCAGTGCATATTGCTGTGACCACACAATTCATCTTGGAAGAATAAGCCTGGTTTATTACCTGGGACAGTAGTGCTTTTATGTGATTATCTTAAATTCCTGTTGAATAAATGGTTTCCCTGCTCTGCTGTTAAGACAAAGCAGGAAGACACCAAAAATGTTCACAGATTGAGCATAATGAAAATGAGCACTATTAAAATGGAAAGAGATGTTACAGCAGGGTCAGGGATTAATTATGCAGATAAATACTGTACAAAGTACCGAAGTTAAACATTATTGGAAATGTTCTATGGAGAAAACAGCACAGATTGCCAGAAGTAGAAGCCTATGGGATTTTGCTTTTAAAAAACTTTAATGCTGAGACTGGGGAAAAAATCCCTGGGAATACCCAAGGAACTAATCCTAGCACTGAGGAGTCCAGTTTGAAGGGAAGAATTGCATAAACAATGTTTGCACCCTGAGCAACAGGGAACCCAAGACTCAGGACTAGGGTCTGTCTGCAGGTAGAATTTAAAGCACCTTTCCTGGTGGCTAACAAAACATTTTAAACTGAGCCCAGCCCTAAAGCCTTGCACCAACAGCACTTGCACCAGGGGCTCACCTCTGCTAAGGGGCTCTGTGCAGTGACAGGGACAGACTCAACTCTGCCTGCAGACAGAGAACTTCCCAGGGCTATTTTAGGAGCTCACCAACACTCTTAACATGACAAAAGCCTTTCCATCCATGCCAGCAAAAGTAGGAGCACAGCATAAACACGATGTTGGCATTTCAACTGCAGCATTTAGTTATCTTTTACAGTTCTGGAGGACACTGTATGAAAAATGTCAGCAGCCTGCCCACAGGAGGCTATAACCATCGCTTGGAAATGTGTCAGGGGCTGGGAGTTTCCCACAAAAACTCTAATTTAGATAATGCCTCCCTCACTAGAGGTGTGTCCCTAGCTGGCTGCTAGCACTGCAGGATGTGCAGGATGCCAAATGAGCAGTAGTAGTGGACTTGGGTAGGAGTGAATACTAAATCCCAAAAAATCACCTAAGGGAAATGCCCTGCAAAGGCTCTCAAGTGTGGCAACACCCTTTGCAACACAATGAATCCTGTGCAAGCAGCCAGACTGGATGTGTGCAGGATTCCTTGTTATCTGCCTGAATGTGTTTCTCATTAATAAATTCAGACAGGGCTGAAAGGATCTTACTCTACTGGCTGATTTTCAAAACCAAATCAAGGTCTGCCATGAAGCATCTGACCTGTCATTCCCTCTCTCCATTTTGTTTGGCACAAAACTGAAGTTTATTGATTCTTTTGCTGCTCCTCCATAGGCAGGAGCCCTGTTGTGTCTTTGATAAATTTAATTAACCTTTTGAGCAGGGAGCTGAGCTTGTAATAAGCAAATATACATCTGCATAGGCTGGACTGTACCAGCCTCCCTCGTGAACACTTGCATTTCTTGGTGCTTCACTTCCCTTTGAAAATGGAATAAAAAGATGTTGTGAGTCTCCTCAGGGAGCTGCTCCTTTAGAGCAGACAGACAGACCAGAATTTAAGTGGCTGCACCCTTGTGACCCCTTGAAGAGTTGTTGCTTTCTCATATTTAACAAACCAGGGCAGCCTGAGCATCTGCAAACAATAACTAATATCTTTAATTCAGTTAGAGATAGCTTTTATTACACTCTTAAGTCACACCATTTGAACTCCCTTGTGCACACCTGGACCTATCTCTGGACTTTCCAGGTTAAGAAAGGACTCACCTTAGGATGTAGCCATGGAGAACCCCGTTGTGCTCACTCTCAGGAGGAGGCTGCCACTGGACCATGATGGACTGATTGGTTCTCCCACTGGCCACGATGTTTTTAGGGGGGGCACTGGGGGGCTCCTCAGGTAGCATCAACCTGAGTACAAAAGAATGTGATGGACATGGGTGTTGAAAGAAATCATAAATAACAGTCTATTTCCTGTATCCCCTCCAAGTGAACCACTTTCTTTTATTGCAGTCTGATGACTAGAAAGAAATATAACGCTGATCAAACTGCTGAAGACATGCATGAAATAGTTACAACAAATCAACATAATAGGAAATCAGTTAAGCAAGCAACAAGACAGACAGCTGAGGTAACCCTATTCTCTTGGAATCACCCAGGCTGCTACAACTCTTTAAAAAGATTACAAGCCTGAATGAGTAAGAGCTCAGGTCCAGTGTCTGTGACTCCTTCCAAATTGTTTCTTTCAGCTCTTTCAATATTTTTCATATCAAACTCCTACATTTTGAAAAAGCCATTTAGAGTTCAGCTGTTCTGCAATTCAAGCTCGCAGCAAGCTTTGGTTCACAGAAGAGGGGGGATGCATTTGAAACTGAATATGATGAAGCCATCCTTCTCTGTCACATCTGGGTAAGTTCCAGAAGTGACATTGCCATGACAGGGTGAGAGCTGTGCTCCTGCCCGGGCTAACTGCTGGGGCTTAGCACAAGAACAAAACATCATTTCCAAGATTCTGCTCAACTGAACTCTGGGGTATGAGGACACCTCTCCCATGACATGCTGATCTCCTGCATCCCCCAAATGCCACCACCCCCAGCTCCTGCCAGCTGCAGAGCACTCTCCAGAGGCCTGGGGAATGGCAACTCCTCCATCTCCCAATCTTCGTGCAAAAGATTATTTCATCCCTTCACTGCCAAGCAGCACATTTCCCTCCCCTGGTGGCTGTCCCTTCAGCACACAGACACTGAGTGTCTTTACCTGCTGGTCTCAGTGCTGTAGCGGCCCTTTCCCACCTGGTTGACTGCACACACCCTGAACTGGTAGGTCCTGGCCGGAGTGAGGCCACTCACAGTGACACCGGTCATCTTCGGGTCAAGGTTTGACAGGTGAACCTTCCAGGGAGAATCTGTTGGGAAAAATAGCATGGGGAAAAAAAGAAAAGAGATGAAAGTGCCTGTCAAAAGCCCTGCAGAAGTGAGAAAATCCTCTGACTGCTCAGGGCTCTTTGTGCTTCCTTCCCTCAGAGGAACTTTGGGAAGAAGTTCCTTTTCAGCAGAAGAAACCTTCCTGTCAGCCCACACGGTTCTGCAGATTGCACATTTGTCTACTGGAAAGTGATGCTGCACATGTCATGGCATAATAAATAAAAACTATATTCATTAACATTTTAATAAAAGAGGAAACAAGCATGATAAAGACAGATGGGCTGTGTATTTCACAACCCATCTGTTTGGCAGGCCATCACACCACCACACCCATGAGTGGCTCTGGTGGAAGGTTTCTAATGAAATTCACAGTCAGTTTGGAATATCTTCCTACCCAGCTTGCAAGCAGGTGTAGAAGCGTGACTCTCTCTGCCAAATCAGTCCTTTGCTGCAAGACCTGAGAAAGCTTCTGCTGCTGATTCTACGTGTCTGCAATCTTTTTTAATTTTTTTTTCCCTTTTCCTGGTGATAGTATTCAGCATGGAATCTAATTGTCCTAGGAAAATTCCCTGGTAGAAAGAGCTCTGGCAGCACTCTAAACCCCTTGCTGTCTGTTCACATTCTTGCCATACCGAGCTCCTCTGATGCCCAAATTACAACTTTTCAAAGAGGTCAGAAGCGAAACATGTTGAAAATTAAATATTCTGACTTCTTCTCTCCATAGCCTGGTGTCACATATTCTCCCTGAAGTCATGACTGAAATAGTCAGGGAGAGGTGACATTTGGTCTGTGTTGCAACAGTACAGCAACGGAATCAGCCAATTTGAAGATTTGCTCAGTTTTTAAATAATACCAGCTGTTTTCATGCTCCCTGCTCAAATTACTAACACTTCTGGAAATTGCTGAGGAGCTCGCTGTAGATTTTGGCAACGTTATCTATGCAATGTTGCTCATCAGAAGTGCATCGTGGCTCCTGGCAGGTCACCTCAACGTCTGCCTGAAAATGAAGATGAGATGTCCCAAATGTGGAAGGCTGCTAAACTTCACACCAAGACAGAAGCCACTCATTTTGTGCTTTTCTGCCAGATTCCTTAGCAAGTTTAAGTCCTCTAGGGTATGATGCCAGTTGGGCTATAAACACTTGCATCTTCAAATTACTCCAAATGTATTTATTCCAGTAAGGGCCTTGCCAGAACTAAGTCTTTTTTAACAGGAAAACTGACACAGCAGAATACTGGGAATGCTGGAGAGGGACATTTGCACAGCAGTCAAGGTCTGTCCTTGCCAATTGCTGATTTACCAACAGCCACTTTGGCTGCAAGATCTCGATGGCAATTTATCTTAGATGAACACTGGATTTCTTTTAGAGAGCCCTTAGAGGAAGCACACCTGTGCCATCTAGAAAAGCCTTGCTTAGGCATTTTTTTGCACCCTAATTCCTTCTGAATTTTCACAGGCTTCCCTTGAGACTTCCCAAACAGCCTTGTTACAGCCAGAGAGCACAGCAACAAATCAAGGAAAGCTGGAGTTAAGGTATGGCTGACCTAGTGCACTGTCTGAAGGAACTTCCTGAGGAAAATGGAAGAGCAGACACCAGAGGGGAGCTCATACCCTTGTATGAGCTACTTGGGCAGTGGTCCGTTTCCTAGAGCATTTCATTTGTTTACTGCCAGTGTAAACACCACCTGAGAGTGCTTAACCCAAGCAGCTCAATGTAGTGAGCAGTTTGATTCAACAACAGGCCCTATTAATCTCCTCAGCACCTTGGGGCTTTGCTCTGTTTATATGCTGCATCTGTAGAATACTTTATTAATTCTTTTTCCTCTCTTGGTGGAAGATAAAAGATCTGGCAGGAAGAGAGATTAAACTGGAAACTAATATAAACGAAGCCTATTCATCTCCTGGGTGCTCTGATTCAGAGAGGAGGGCGGTTCAGGGAGCATTTGCTCACTCCTGGAGCACTGGATACACTGAGTGTGCAGAGTATCTTTAAAATTTAAATGTCAAGTCTTTTTCTTTTGGACAATCAATAAACAAAACACTCCAAAAAAGCGGATCTCCCTCTTTAGAAACACACACCCAACCCCAGGATTGTGCAGAAGCTCTTTTCACTGTAGAGAAGAGCAATTCTGACAAGGGAAACATGCCATAAAATTTTCAACACCACCTCTCCTGTCCTCCAGGGATGGCTGTCACTCACCTGTCCCAGAGAAGCCTGGAGAAGCTCCATGGTGACAAAAGCCTTGCCAGGTCAAACTATTAAAAAAGCCTCTGTTAGACTGAACAGACTCTGCTAATCCTTCATTTAACTTAAGCTGCCCAGAACATACTCTGGGCTCTGCTGCTCTTCCCCCGTAATTGCTGCTGTCTGAACAACTTCCATGTTGAGCTGTCTGTCATCTTACAAATACTGGGCATTCTGAATTAACTCTGATTGCCTCTCCAAGTTAATTTATTGGAAATGAAGAATCTCACAGGCTGTTCTCTGGTTTACAATGTCATTTCGGGTTTTAGAAATTACAATTTTTTTTTTTTTCTGTCATGAATTTTTGGATGTGCTTGTGATGCGTTCAATAACTCTGGCTATGTGCCAAGAGGCATTTCTCCCTGCCTACCCTGCAGTTCATGCATTAATTGCAATTTCCCCAAAAATCGTTTCTAATTTGATATTACCAATCAGATCTACTGCAGAAAGCTGATTTTTGCAGGTTTGGAACACATTTCCATCTCTTTCCTTCTCCGGGGGGTTTTGCATAAATGGCAGCATAGGAATCTGCTGTACTGCTGGAATTCACTAATTCATCTTTCAAACCTTTGTAGCAATATGATATTGCAAAAAATCCAAAGGAGAGCTAAATGGTTCACCCTTTGTTTGGTAGGACCTATACAAGGTCTACCAGTGGCCTGAAAAAAATTATCTTTTAAAATTGTCATATCTAGATCTGAGTCACAATCATAATGACAATGGATTTTTACTTTGATTTTTGCAAAGATTTGCCAATGAGTTCAATATTTGCTTTTTGAATATTCCTACCAAATTCAGGATGACAATTCATAGGTTTTAGTTCAGCATGTAGAGATGCTTTCCACAGCAGCTTTTATTATCTCCTCATTGGCACAACGTGATGAATCTGAGTTATATCATTACCTCACAAAGCACAGATATCCCAGAATACAATAAAACAAAAATGGGCTTTTATCTTAATTGTCCTCAGCAGAATTCTATAAGTCTTAATTCATTTCTTCAGTTAAAAGAGTATTCAGAATATTTTTTTGATTAATTCCTTCAGTCTAAACCTCTTTGGAATAAAATAAGCTTATCCCTTCCTAACTCCATGAAGACACTTCATTGGAATTCCGAGGTAAATCGCAATGGGGCTAAACAGGTCATGAAACATCCAAAATTATATTAGTGCAAATGACAGCGATGCATGGTACTATTTATTTGAAAATCCTATTTCAAATCAAGGTTCACATTCTTGGCTCTGTGTGGGCAGGAATACTTAATGACTGTGTTTCCTTGGAACAGTGTTTTTCAAATTAGATTATAAATTTGCCCCCAAATGTTTAAGGCCATATGTCTCAAGTCACCCACAGACATAGTCTACTGTGAATACTGGAATTTTGACAATTATTGCATTGTGCCAAATACATTAATTTTAAAAATTAGGTGTCTAGAGTCATTCATATTCCCAGCAATTTATGTGCACGATCTGCCACTGTTTTTTTCCCCTCTAATTAAAATAAGGGCTTTGTATCTCTTTACTGAATTGATATTAATGAAAAGGAGTTCTAATCCATGCCAGGTGGAGTGACACGCCTCCCTCTAATGCAGCTGGTAATTAAACCTCTGAAATTTATACTCGTTATTTTGAACCCTCTTCAGTTATTTCTCTGCACTAGACACTGTTGTGTATTCATTTATGGTACGTGCTTCGAAACCTACCATGGATCCTAAAGCTGTGAGAGAGTTATCCAAAACAAAACAGCTAAAAAAAAGCAACTAAACAAGGCTACGTTTCAGCACCTGTAACCAAAACACTCAAACTCCAGACATTCAAACTCCCCAGAACTACAAACAAAACCTGCACAGCTTTGCTAACTGGAAAATAAACCACAATTCTGGTGTCCCTCCTTCATGTTTGAAAGTGAAGGGGGATTGGGGTGCGAGGCACATTGCTCTGCTGTGACAGTGACAGAGCTCGTGGAGGGTGTTCCCTGTCTCCCTGACAGTTGCTCCTCCTGCAGCAAAAAACCCAAACAGAAATTGTCTTTGAAAAGCAAAGAGTTTCTGTACAGTCATATCAGACCAAGCTATACCTACACAACATCAAATGCCAGCTTTGTGCACAAACAGTGCTTGGCATGGCTGGGAACAAAGGGAAGGTGATGGTTTCCAGAGAAGCAGGAGGTCTGGAGAAGCTAAATATTAACCACACACTGCTGAGATCAAAATAACCCTGAAAAACAAACACTTCAGGAAAATAGAAACCAAAAGAAGCCAGTGACAGAGTGCAGACGTTACAGTGAATATTCCAAACCAAAATCACTGCTGACATTGCTGTACTGTTCTGTATACATGGAACAAGAGAGCACAGCAACAGTGGAACATCCAAGGGCTCAGATCCTTCCCAGTTCTACTTCTGTGGGCAATCCTTTACACATTGCACATAAAAGCAAAGTAAATAAAGACAAAAATTTAAAGTACAGCAAGACCTGGGATTTATCTGGGAGTTAAGATATGCAGTTCACAACAAACCTGGCCTGTGTTTGGCTTTTGCAGCTTTGAGCTGTGGCAGGACACAGACCTGTGCTTTGGGACAATGAGACCCTCTCAGTGGCAGATTGCAATGACATCAGCCAAAATTATTTGATCTATCACAGAGTGAGCAGTGGTTCACAGGACCCTGTGGTGTTCTCAGGGACTGTGTGCATGCTTTCCAAAGAACTACTGTTGATTTTGGCTGAGCCTTCGACAAATTTCAGTGAATTAATTCTAAAATGATGGCACATCTATCCCATTCCTATACAACTGCAGAGCATCCTTGGTAGAAAGGACTTGAAGACCTTCCAAACTCCTCCATGACACAAGAGAGATGATGGAATGAGATGATCTTTAAGGTCCCTTCCAACTGAAACAATTCCATGATTCTCCTGGCACTGAATGAGCTGTCTGTTCTTTCAGGGCCTTGTCCCAGTCGATGCAGCCCACTGCAGGACCCAGGGGCACACATTCTGCCACCTCTGTGCTGTCCCTGTGTAAATACTGCTCTAGGAACTTTCCATCATGTTCCCAGACTGGGATGTCACTGAATTGTCATCAACAAAGATACTGGGAAAAAAGGGGCAGAAGGGTAACATCCTTGGGCAAAAGACCAGAGAAGGAAAAGAAGAAAACGAGGTAGCTACTGGCCTGTAGTTATGGGAGGGAAGAAGAGAAGAGTGAAAATTGTAAGGAAGGTGGTGATAAAAAGGTAGAGGAGGAGTATGAATGCAGGATTGTGTATTTTCTCACTCATTTGTTACAAAAAGATCAGGAGTCTTTGCTTGAAAAGAACTATTTTAAGGACAGCAGTCCTGGGCATGACTTTGGATTTCTGCTAGGAGTAGAAACCTGCACTTTGCTTAACAGTTGTCAAGATCACTGGTTCTGGGACCTTCACATCTGAGAAGTTATGCACTCCAGCCTGTAAAGCAAAAGCCTTGTGTGTGAACTGAAGCTCGAGTTTCCCCTCAAGCTCTCCGTGTGGCAAAACAAACTGCTGCTCTCCAGATAATCAGAAATCAGAACTGTTTCACATTCAGTTATGCAGTGACTAATTTCCACATGTCACAAAAAGTGATGCTCTTAATTTTTTCATCAAGAATCAATTGTTCAGCTTGGATTTCCAGCTCGTAGGGTGATAGAGATTAGAAAGTATTGCCAAGGTGACCGATTTCCATATAACCTCATCTTTCCATCAACTCCTAAAGAGGCATTAGCAGTGTCCCTGAACAACCTTGCAGACTGAGAGCCACGGAGGACCTGGTGTACAGCATGATAAAACTGGGAAGTGGCAATTCCCAGTGCCCAGGTTTGTAACCCAGGAAGTCAGACATTTGAATTGCACTCAAGCATCCTCAACCACCTAGCTAAAGGAAGGGTATAAAATGATAACCTAGAGAAAGCAGAGAAAATATATGAACCCACAGAGAGGTAAGACAGCAGTTCCTCCTGACATCCAAGTTTGTTCCTTTGACAGACCATCAGTTCCTTGAATTATCACCCTCTGTGCATCTTTTAGGTGAAACTGGGGCTCTGAATGCCCCAAGAGATCCATGAAACTGGAGAAAGAGACAGCCATGGGAAGGAACAAACTGACTACTGCTGTTCTACTGAGGAATGACCTGATGTGCCTCAAGTCTGGCTGGCAACCCTAGAGACGGAACTAAGTCCTTCCTGTAAAATCCCTCCTTCTCAGCCTTCTTTGTCATTCCACTCTTTCAGCGTGCAAAACACGTGGGTGTAAAACCCCTTTGTGCGGGCTGGCTCTCGTTCGGCACACTGCAGCAGCATTTCGTCAGCAGCTCTGGGGAGAGGTGAGGAAGGAATAACTAACTCTGAAGGAATAGCTAAAGACACCACGAGGCTGAGAAGTGCTTGGCTCAAACACATGTGACTTACTGTTCTCAGAGAGCTCCACCACGTAGTAGAGCACGGGGCTGTTGCCGTCGAAGGGGCGCACCCAGGAGAGCATCACGCTGCGGCTGTAGGAGGAGTTCAGCGTGGCCACGAGGTTCTGAGGGGAGTGAGGCAGCTCACTGTGCAGGAAAAGAGAAAGAGAGAGAAAGAAAAAAAAATATAAACCAGCACAGAAAAATTAATCCATATTCCATTCAGCTCCAGTTAAAGGCAGGCGACATCAGCCCCATGTGATGATGGATATAAAACCACCAGCAGCTATTGTACAATTAAATAAATGAAAGACATCTCAGAATTCTTCACAATTTTATCCTATTTGGGGGCAAAAAAAATTATGCTGAAAGTCCCAAGGCTGATGCTTAGAACAGCTAATGGCCATGTCACTAAATGTGGAAAAAAAAGCCAATTTTCATCCTGTGTTTCACTGAGCAAGTTGGTCAATAAATTTCCTCTCTCACTTTTTTCTCCCTTCTTACAATGATGTCCTACAATGTGACAGCAGTGATACGTATAAACAGTAAAACACATGGGAGATATGATTTAACATGGAATTTTTCATACTCAAGGAAGCAGAAGACATTGACACTATCCACACAGAGAGACTAATCAAAATTACCATATGTATTCTTAGGCTACAGAACAGCTTGATTTATTCACGGATTCAGGCTTATCCTGTCATGGGTAGAATCCTTCCTCCCTATAATAAGGATTTTTTTGGAAGCACCCAACCAGAAAATGTAGTGAAAATGCCTGCAGAAGCCCCATGGAAATACAACATAAAACATTTCAAAAACAAAAATAAAACAGCAGCTCAATTAAAATGTGTAATCTCTACACATAAAGGAAATTTGTGGAAAAACATTTCATTTGCACCCATTGGCTGCAAGTGGGAGCTGCATGGTGAAGTGAGAACACTAAATTCTGCTGCAACCCTTAAATGTTGATGTGTTTTAAGAGATAAAAGCCCTTCAGCATTATACTTAAGCATGATTTTTTGCTCTTTATCACCCTGGTTCCTAAGGAGAATGAGGATTTTGGAGTAAAAGAAAAGCAAGGAGGGCCAGTTTTTACCCCTTCAATCTGCCCTCCTCCCCAGGAAGGCTGAGGGTGACCCTTCCACAGCTCAGCCAGAGCAGAAAGCCATGAGGGCACTCACATGCTTAAATTAAAAACTCAGTAATTCCTGCTTGTGATGTATTTTGCCACTGAAGGCTCGGAGTTATTTAAAAACCGCAACTCCTCAGCCACTCGCAAAAGTAAATACAGGCTCTGGCTCCAAGCCAGAACAATAAATATGTCCTGGATTTCTGTTTCTACTGGAAGATTGAGGAACATATGGAGAGCCAGACAATAGTTTTATTATTTTTCTGTTAAAGCCGTGAATGCTTTTGTTTACGCATTTCTGATGGATACACACTGTGGAGTTAGCACCAAAAAAAAAAGAAAAAAGAAAAAAGAAAATATTGCTGGAAGAGCCAAAGAGTGGCAAGAAAAACACACAGCTAATGAGGCACCAGAAGCAGAAGGCACTTCCCTGCCCACCTCTCTCTAGGCAAGAGGGGTTGATATTTCCTAAGGCTAAACCTGAGACTCAAAGCCTTGTCTCATCTCATTTGACTTTAAACGTAGAACCAAATTAGCAGCACAGTGACCCCAGGCTCTTTCTGTAGTAAACAAGGAATGACACCTCAGGGTGTGATTCAGATCTCAACTTCATTAAACCGCTTGCTTGAGATGCCTTGATGGTGAGGAGTTTAAGTTGACTGCTCTCACTCCTATCTGGTCATGCACTGACAGCTCAGACGTGGCCAGTTTGGGGCTGAAACAAACATCAGCACAGCAAGGAGCACGTGTGGGCCCAAAGGGAGCAGATTTTGAACACAGCACTGTGAAATTTTGGATAAACACATTTAGGGAAGAAGGGGACCTGGAAACAGAGCAGGAGGGCAGCTGACCTGGGAGACTGAGTGTGGCTGTCACACAAAGTGTGGGGGTGTAAGATATGGCCATTTACCCAGGGACTACAGGAGTGTGCCGTTTAATTTTGAATGAAACATTAAATTATAATAAACATTAAACCTCCACCACAATTTATCATTATGTCCTAGGCAAGCTGGTTGGAAAAGTTTTTGTGATTAAGCTGGCAAAGGTAATTACTGAAGGGAAGAGTGAAATGTCTTGTTGCTACATGGCTCACAGAAGTCCCAGTCCCCACTTCATTTATCACCAGAGCCTGTGGGGAAGAGCTCAGAGAGGGGCTGTGGCTCCAGCTCCTCCTGGAAGCTGATGGCCACAGAAGCAGCAGTGTGGGAGGAATGGCTGAGGGGAAGCTCCCAGCATGTATCTGCTTTCCTGGGCAGCAAATGAGCACTCCTGGTGTATATTACAGGTATTTTCAAGGTGTGCTTTTACTGCTCTTGATGTCCCATACATTAGTAGGGCTCAATTAACAGCTCACTTGAAGACAGAGACTACACAATTAAGAAAGACTTAAAGCTCAGTCTCCTTTTCCAAGTGCACAAGACTCAGAAGACTTTTGAAGAAGAGGGGACATCCTCTTTTCCCTGTTTTTTAAATGCACTAACTGGGTTAAAACCTGGGGTTTTGTTTGCTTAGGATTTGGGTTTAGTAAATTATTCTCTCAGGCTGACAAGGACAATCAGCAGCAGCACGAGGGAAATGGGCACTTTCTGTTGAGACAGAGATTGAGTAGCGTGAGCTGCTGCCTCCACCCAGGACACCCCATCCACAAATATCACAAATACTGGGTTTGTCTTCACCCAAACGTGTCCATGCTGAACAACAACAGATGGTGCTCACAGATTTAAACCCCTCGAGGCAGACAGAACAAGTGCCTAAGAAACACACCTGGACAGAAATAAATATTTAAAGCTACAAAGACTTTCAGCACAGGAGTGTACCCCTCTCATTGTAGGATGCAAAAGCAGAGATTAATAAGTAGTAATTTCTACTTCAGCATGCACTTACACCTTGTCTCCTTCTCATTTGCTACCACATACCCTGTGGAAGGGATGATAAATGAGACCTGTACCACCATCATGAATATTCACATTCCCCAAAGAGATCATTGCTTCTATTTTTCCTTTAAGAGGATTATTTTTCCTTGCTTCTAACACCCAAGAAATTATTGCAGAGAATTCTAATTTCACCCCTTCTCAGGGTGAGGAGGACCTCAGACTAGAACTGGTCAGCACCAAGAAAGTGGATGAGGCTTAGGACAATAACACCCAGAGCACTAAACAGACCTTGAGCAGACATGCAAAGTGTAATTCCATCATTATCTTTCTTTTGTTCACTGAAACCCCAACAGGAAATATATGGAAGTTTTTCAATATAGAGTACCTTAAAACCTCACTTTTCTAATGCTGAAGAGTTGCATGGAGGCAAGTTTTCCATAACTTATTTTATGTGATAGCAGAATATGTCCATGGACACTTTAAAATCTGTAATTGATAGATAAGCCCAGGGTTAATGGCATTGCCACCAAGGTGACCTGAGGGAACTCTGACAGAGCAATTAAAATAGTGCATTTGCAAGAAAAGAACATGAAGTCATTGTGACAATCTGGGAGAGAAATATTAGCCAGTTGCAGATGATACATGCTCAAAACAGAAACCCTAATGTTTTGAGTCAGCTCGTAACTGCCAGAGGGCAGCTGAAAAATTCACTCAGCAAACACATAGAGTGTTTTATAAAATTAGCTAAAAGCAGTCTATTTGCTGAGAAAAATAAACCAGACACGGTTTGGGGAGGTTTCTGAGAAAAATGGTCCAACAACAGGTAATAAGAGAGACAGTGACTGAAGAGGGGATTACTAAAAAGGCACAGGAGATTAAAGAATTTTTCCTGTCAGTTTGTGAAAAGCCCTGCTCCTGTTCCATGAGCAATTCCCTCAGTCAGGTCCAGCAGGCAGGGTCTGCTCAGGAGCAGCTGGTTCACCTGCCAGGGCTGAGGCAGGAGGGGAATGCAGCACTCAGCCCTGATGGCTCTGCTCCTAAAAGTTAATAATGGTTTAAATTAACAAAGGTGGCAACTGTTGCTCAGGACCTTGCAGTTTCTCTTGCAAAAGAATCCTCTCCAATTTCTAAATGCAGGAAGGATTTGTGTGAGGCAGAATTTTGAGGCTGTCTCTCACAGGTCTGTAACAAGGGGAATTTTTGGAATTAAAGTGTTGCTGAGTTCCAGAGTGCACAGATTTATTTCCCATTTCAATCTGCTCAGACCTGGAGATGACTTGGGAAAGGGGGTTGAATTTTATGCCTTCTTTCTGCTGAAAACACCTACATTCCTGCTATACCTTCAATGACAAACAGACACAATGGCATTTATTTCCAAATGCATTTCTGGGCGATATTTCTCCTATGAGTATCAAGTGCACTCAGACTCAGCAGTGAACCTTGATTCTTGGATGACATCTCAATAGAGAGCTTGGAAAAATAAATAGAACCTTCTTTCCAGTGAGGAAGGAATAATATATTTTCATGTTTGGCATTCCTTCTGCTTTCTCTCCCGGGAGAAACGAGAAGAGATGGGCTATTGGAACCAAGAGATGTGGGACATGTCTCAAGTTACATTTGTAACAGGACATTTTTATCATTTTTACATTTTTATCTCTTACCCTGCATTGGTCATACCAATTTTAATTTTAGCAATAATTTTTATGGGATATATTGGCAAGAAATTGGAAGAAGCAGCAATTATAAATACTCCAGTAAAAAGGGTATCCAAATTCATGGATAGATGGCTGACAAAGGCAATACCATGCATTCCTGGCAACCCACTGGGGTTTATTATAAGTGGTTAGCTCCCCTCTCCTGCTTTTGAAGAAGACAGAACAATAATAGCTCTTTCTCTGATGAAAGGGAACTGAAAGAAGATGAACTCGCTGCCAGGAATAAATTGCCTATTTTTGTATTACATTGTCCTTCCCATATTTTTGCATAGAAAAAGAGCCTAAAAGATTTTACTATATGTTGTGACATAACAGAGGCTTGTGCAGGGCTTTGCTTTTCCAACAATGCAGCATTACCATACTTTGCAGTCCCATTCATACAACAAAGATATCCTCTAGCATGGGCTGCAGACCGGCTGATATTGAGCAGTGGCTATCATCAGGCACAGATAGGGATAATTCTGCATATTTTATACATCCTGAGAATCCTCAGGATACTTTGAGCTGGAATCAGCACAGTTTCCCATCAGGTGAGTGATACATGGAGATAACTCAGCTTATGCAGCTTTAGGAGCAAGACTTTTTTTGTATTTCAGGGTGGTGTTTACAGGACTATAAAGTAAGCTAAATGAAGCTGCGATGTTTCATAACATGCAATTACTTTCAGGATCAAACCCTGTGACTTGCAAGGATGCAAGAGAACTGGGGGGGCTCATCACCAAATGTTTCTGATATGCAGTTGAGAAACTCTACTAAGAGAAAAATGAAGTCAGTGTAAAATTAAAATCTATCTCTTGCAGAATAGAAACATCACTCGCAAATGTTTTACCTCATGCAAATCAAATCAAGTGATGTACATGGAGAATAAACACATTTAGAGGGAAGACAAATGAATGAATAGAGTATCTTGACTAGCAATTAGTTTCTGTGCCCAAGTACCATCAGTGCAAAATTGATGAGCAAGGTAACCTTTGGCTGCACTTTAGCAAGTTCTTCATTAGTTTTCTGGCTTTCCTTTGCAAATATTTTATTTCTTCTTTCATGCTGAGGAAGATGATCCATCCTGCCTGCAGCACCAATGTATCTGTGCCGTGCTATCAGTGCAGGTTCTTCCAGCAAGGAGCACCACATTTGTTCCCTAGCCTGACTTCCAGCAAGGGGAGGCCAGGGAAGAGGGACTTTTCTTTGTTTCTTTTCAGAGATTTGAAAACTGGACTGCTCAGAGATTAAATAACCTGAAGGTCAATGGTTTTCAATTGAATCAGTTTGAACAGAAATCAGTAACAAACTTATTTGTGCCTTTGGAAATTCCTCTTGACGGGCACAGAGGTGGAGGAGAGACAAGCTGGTTCCTGTGGGGAAACAAGGTCCAGAGAGATTTGGATTTGTCAGGCAAGGCTGTGTGGGACCCAGGATTATCTATTGGTGTCTGCTCCAGTCTGTAACTGGTTGAGAGGGCACCTTTGAACATTTGTCTGACATCAGTGCTGCTCAAGGCACTGAAGTGTAAGTGCTCATCGATGGGAGCGTGCATGCCCTGTTTGTTAATGCTCTGCACGAGGGAACTATCCAGGAGAACAGGGAATGTTATAGATCTGTCATTCCTATACAAGCTGGAATTTAATTTAAGCTTTACTTCAGACGTTTCCTTTCCACACATTTTCTTCTTCATTTCACTCCTGTTGTATCGTGTATCTCTCCTCCTTGCAGATCTGTGCTGCTGAGCCAAACGATAATGATGAAAGCTGCAAGGAAATGCAATGTTCTCTGGCAGTATTGCACTACCTGCAGCCCTGCTTTGAAATGAAATGTCACAATTCAAGGTATTATTGAGTGACTTATCAGTTACTTGACTCCTCTGAAAAGAGTGGGTCTGATAGATGCCTTTAATTCCTCCAGGAAAAACAGGAGATGAGTGATCAGCAACAGAACATCAAAGGAAGTAGAGATGCAGGGATAAGAGGCAGTCTCAGTGCGTGGAGACCCAGCCACCACAGCTGGAGCAGCTGGGATGCCTCAGCAGTGCACACAGGGTGAGCCTCTCCCAACCAGCTTCTAGCCCAGATTTCACAGACCATGAAAGAAGCTCCTCAGTGGTCAGTGGGGACCTGCAAGTAAATGCAATTCCCTGTGCTGTACTAGGCTGCACAGGGCAGCTTTTGCTCTTCAGCATTAGGAAACTGTCCCACTGCTGAAGTGTTTAGCACATATTTATAGCTTTGTTTAAAAATCCAAGCTTTAACATCCTTTTCAGTCTTTACTCTGTGATTTTCTGCCCTCCATTCAAAAACCACCTCAGAGAACAGCGAGCATGGTTATGTAGCAGCAATATATTCTGAATTGTCTTCTGCTCTTGGATTCCAACCAGCAGTAAAATGCACTCCGGGAGGAGAGCTGAGGAGTGCTTAATTAGAAAAAGAATGTATGACCGCTCTCGGAAAATGGGCATCTGATGGAGCCTTGGCACTGTCAGAACGATGCTGTATCAAACAGCCCTCTGCACAGCAAATCTCAGAGGTGAACTCATTACACTGCCAACCACACAATTGCCATCTTCTCAGAGACATCAGGCATGACCAGCAGAAACAGATGCAATTTTAGTTAAATTAAAGCGTGTGGCACTACTCGAGTAAATAAATAAATAAATAAATAACTCTACATAAAACATTACCTTCTTTTTTTTTTTTTTTTTTTTTTTTTTTTTTTTTTTTTTTTTTTTTTTTTTTTTTTTTTTTTTTTT
>VZUI01048459.1:0-81595 GCA_013401135.1 Cettia cetti | reverse complement strand
AGGGAGGGGGAAAAAAAAAAAATAAAAGAATAAAGGATTCCTTTTATTCTCTTCAGTATACTTCAGTACCAAAGCATTTTCAGAGACTGCTACCATGCCTCAAGGGATTGAAAATGCCTTCTGTCATCATTCCCATCCATTGAAATGTACATTAGACACTACAGAGAGAAAACTGGGGCAAGGCAAAAATGAAACAAAACAAAACCAAAGCAGAAGCCATCAAAGAAAGGGCTCCTATTTTTGTGGAGTTCAAAGGAATGTTGTGTCCCTAAAACAAACCAATTTTCTTTCCCTACATACATCACATGCACACACACACTTGAACACACACACTCACACAGGCTTCTGGTCTCGTTGTAGGCATCCACTTTCTAAATAACCATTTCTGTAAGTAAACAAGCTGCTCTGACTGCAGCATAAAATGAGCTTAATAACAACTGAGATCAAAATGAGCCAAGATAGTGGGGGATAATAGTGGGGGATCATTCCTAAGACTGTTTGCCCCTGAAGGGAGAATTATTATTATGACCTTGTACCACCGAGCGGGCATGTGCTCCTAGCTGGATCAAATGTAGGCCTTGGCAAAGCTCTCTGCCTGGGAATGTGGTTGCAGTATCTATCTAGTTTTTAACACTACTGGAAGTGTTGCTATGGGCACTGAGGCACAGGAGCCAAATACAGGGGAAAGAAAATAATGAAAAATGCTGATTAGGAGCTCAGAGAAAGGAATGGAACATTTGTGCTCAATAATAAAATGTAATGCTCTGTTAATCTGTTTTTTGGCTGTCTGTACTCCATATGATTTTTAACATACTTTTTTTGTATGTAACTGTATAGTTTATTTAATACATTTTTACTTTATAGAATATTTAATACTCTTCTTTATTCTCTCTTAAGCTAGCTACACATATGCTTCTCAAAAAAACCCACAATCTTTTCCAACACAGCTAAATTGAGTCTAGTGTTCACTCATTCTCTCGGAAATACAAAACAAACTCCCATGCTGGCTGCTTATGAGAACAGATATTAATTAGCACTCCTAGATGTGCTACAGACCAAAGAAAATGTTTCCTTCCGTGAGAGCTTCTTTTTACTTATCCACCCTAGTATGGTTTAATCTTTTCACACTGATTAATGAAATTTTGTACTTATGTCATTTTCACAGTGACATCCAGTGCACCATCATCATAAACAAGTAAACAAACACGAAACTTTGTGTTTTCCAACACTTTCTCTTTAGCCTGTTGTGACACTGGGGAATTGTTTCTCATTCACAGATTTTTGATACTTATGAAAAAAGCTATATTGACATGGAAATTTGATGAACCTATAGTTATTTAGTTGTTCAAAGAACAGGAACCTCTTGAAGTTGGGTATCTTACTTTTAATTAAAAGTAGTATGCACTTGTACACCATACTGCAGTGTTATTATCATAGAATCACAGAATCCTAGAACAGGTTGGGTTGAGTTTGGTTGTATTAAAAGGGTGATCTAGGTACAAACCCCTGCCATGGGCAGGAACAACTTCCATTAGTCCAGGTTGCTCCAAGTCCTGGCCAACCCAGCCTTGAACGCTTCCATGGATGGAGCAGCCACAGCTTCTCTGGAGAACCTGTGTCTGTGCCTTACCACCTTCATTGTAAAAAAAAATTCTTTTTAATACCTGATTTAACCCTATACTCTGTCAGTTTGAAGATATTCCCCTATGTTCTGTCACTCTAGGTCCTAGTCCAAAGTCCCTCTCGAGCTCTCATGGAGCCCCTTTAAGCACTGGAAAGGTATCTAACACCTCACTGAAACCTTCTCTGTTCCAGCTGAACACCCTCTACACTCTCAGCTTGTCTCCGTATTAGAGGTGGTCCAGCCTTCTGACCATCTTTAGACCTCCAGTGGACTCACTTCAACAGTTGCATGTCCTTCTGATGTTGAGGCCCCAAGATTCCACACCTGCAGATGTGGTCTCACAAAAGCAAAGTAAAAGGGATATTAAGGTCTGGTGATGTGGAAAATCCTAAGCTATGACAGAGTAAACTTGGTACCTGTAAGTTTGCCTTTTTTGTGGCACACTTTGATGCAATGCCAGAGAAACCCAGCTAGCTGGCACACCCCAGCACCACGCTGTGAGTGGCCGCCCCCATGCTGCTCTTCTGGGCTCGGGTGGTGGAGGAGCAGAGCTGCTGATGCTGCAGCAGCACGGGTGCTCTCTACTGCAGCCGGTCTTGATGCACCTTGGATTGGAGTAAGGACAGGGAGGGGGTTGTTTCTCATGTGCTTCTCAAAGGATTTACTCCCCAAGGGGGGCAGTGATGAGAAAAACCGAAAAGCCTGCACATGCAGTTTTTTAAAAGGGCGAGGAACAAGGGGAGGATACAATTCTTCAACCAGTTGGGAGTAAAACTGGGAGCGGAGTAAGGAGGGGCTCACAATATGACAGCATATAGGGAAGGCAATGGAGTGGAAAGGGTCACGTGGACCAACAGGGCTTCGAAGAATAGAGGAATTCCAGGGTGGGGTTTAGGCAGGGGGTAGGGGCAGCAAGGATTGACAGGGAACTCTCTGGAACTAAGGGCAGGGATTAGGCAAGATTGTCACTTAGTGAATAAGGTAACAGGTGTGTCTAGGGGATGAATGACAGCTGGGCAAGGGAGGAGAAAACTTGTGGTAAAGCCAAACCATCAGGGGGAAAACAGAAGCAAACCATGGGAGAATAACTTAAAAATAACAAAACTTCATCTCCACAATACTTGGCTTGTTGGCCTTCTGTGATCAGAGTCCTAACCATTATGCTATAAAAATGCAGGGTTAAAAATAAATATTATGTTTCTTCTCATCAAACATATCTCTAGCTAGTGTACAATGATACCATGGCAGGGTCACCCAAGCTGTGTGTCTGCCCAGAAATTACAAATAACTAGAGTATTGTTACTTATTTTATATAAGTACACATACATCCACCATCATACATATGTCCATATGCTTATAAAATGAAAAGGCAACACAACATGTTAAACTTCCTAAATTTACTAAAGTATATTGACCAAGTTCTAATTCTAACTTCAACAAAATATTAATTCAAGTACAAAGTGGGTTATCAGTATATGGGTAAAAACTAGTGAGAACAGATGGTTTTACCCCATTTATGTTACTAGGAATGGAAGGAACTTAATTTCTTGTTCATTAAGGTTTCATATTAAATTAGGCAATATTGGAAAGTTAGATGTAAGACAGTTTGGGGTAAAATTGTCCTGATTTTTCTTCTACTTGACGTGTTTTATCCTGACCTGCTGAACTTAATGGGACCAGACATCCATTAACCTATAGTCCTGTTAATTTCTCCTGCTTCTCCTGAGCTGAGGATCTGGTCCAGTGGCATTTTTCACCTTCATAAATTATACAGGAAAAATTATTATCCTAAACTACACCAAAATCACACCTTTAGAACTAAAAAATAAGGAAGGACAAATCAGAAGAAGCAGATGGATGAAGAAGAACCTGCGAACAGGCAGACAGAATGAAACCTCATTCATTGTTCTGAGCAGATGCATGCATGTG
Source organism: Cettia cetti (assembly GCA_013401135.1). Classification (NCBI taxonomy): domain Eukaryota; kingdom Metazoa; phylum Chordata; class Aves; order Passeriformes; family Sylviidae; genus Cettia; species Cettia cetti. Next base: position 78,042 of record VZUI01048459.1, on the reverse strand, counting down.
GGAACTGAAATAATACCCTGTTTAGCTAATCTGACTTTGGAAACATGCAGTGCTGTAGATTAGGCATGAAGACAGAGTCTGATACTTTTCCAAAGGAACAGGATTTTTTTTGCTGTTCAGCATGCACAGGGCCATACTGAGAACACTCAAACCCTTTTCCTCCTCAAATGCTTAGGCAGCCTCCCTCCAGACCCACCTTGACCAGTGAAGTGGCAGGGGGGAAGACAGTGAGGGAAAGGCAATGCTGTTCGATGTCACTATGAGGTGGTGCTGATCTAATCTCCCTGCTCAGAGCTCTTGATTTGATTTAGGACAGCAGTTGTTAAGAGCAGAAGGAGCTGCTGGCGTGAATGGCAGCTCTCTCAGCCAGCCACACTTTCCAACTGTCCTGAATATTTAAAAAAATAAAGGGGAGGGAGAAGAGAGACTGAGAAAGAGAGAGACTCAAAGAACAGGAGAACAAGCCTACAAAGAACAGTGGCTGCAGCTCACTCGGAGGAATTCCATTAAATGAACTCATCCGTCATCTTGCCTTTTATTGATGAGTGGCATTGCTTGGCGGCAAGTGACACGGCAGAACAAATGGCATCGGAGCCCTGGCTTCCTCTTCCACTGCACACAGAGACACACAGGCCCCAAAACAATGAGTCATTACTTATTACATCCATTATTAACTCAGCTTAGGCTCATTAGGCATGGAAATTGAGGAGGAAAAAGGGAAAAAAAGACCAAACCAGGAGCTAACTAGCATCAAGTACCCACAGATTTAAGGAAAGGGTGTGGTGGGATGGGGAGGGATGAAGGCAGTTAAAATCTGCTACTCAACGTTTGTGACATTGTTAAACCCTGAGGGTGGTGAGTAGTTGATCATATGTTTTCCTTTTTCTGACATGATTGCATTGAGGACTGCGCTTTAAAGCAACAAGGCCAAAAGAACAGGAATGTAAGAACTACATCATTAACTACTGCAAGACCTTCGAAATAAAGTTTGTCAAGAATGATACGGTTTTATTAGTGGAATCTCAGGTGAACACATACACAAAAAAAAGAGAAGAAGACAAATGGAGCTTCTAAAATAGCCAATCAAGTCAAATGCAAGCATTTTTTTGGAGAAGAGAGTGGAATGGAATTCCTGTGTGTCTTCCTGTCTGTGCCACTGGATTAATTTCACTGAAGGTTGGTTTTCTAAGAGCTAGACACCTAGCCTAAAAAGTGCTATGCACAAATTTCCTTTCCAGCCAAGAGAGAACAATGATTTTGTTGCTGGATGACTTGTACAATCTTTAAAAAAAAAGAAGACATATAAACCAGTTCAAATTAACTCCTATGTTGATATCTTGATATCTCTCTTTTTTGCTATCAAGAAAGCCTAGATGACCAGTTTTGATGGAGCATAGTTTATAAACAGCTGAAGTTAAATGAGATGAACTGGACTGTTATCTTATCCCTTGTCTGACTATGATGGCAACTGTTTTCTGGACTGATGTGTAAACAAGATTTTTTCCACTTCCTTGACTAGTCAGGACTAGAAAAGAATCCTGAAATGTGTCCATTCACATTAAAATAAATAAAACCATTCAGGAAACAATATAATGTGAGCTAAAGGAGGACCGATAAAATACACATAAAACTAAAATGGAATTGAGTGGATGTGAAAAAAAACAAGGTATATGGACCTACTCAAATAAATGAGACAGCAGTAAAATAATTCCACTAAAAGCAAGGCTGTCTGAATTGTTTTAGTCACCCATTCAGATAAAAGGAAAATTATTCCAAATATCTGTACCAGGTTCAATCCCATTCAAGTTTCAAATTTACCTCTTTTAATTTTTTTATTTTTCTTGGCTGGATTTCACCTTTTCTTTGTCAGTCCCCTTTGGCTTAAGGATGAGATAAAATAAAAGAGATTGCTGAAGTATTGAGAAAGACCACTGATATTTCAAAGATTAGCCAAAATCAGGGGAGACCTCTTGAAAATTCTCAAGGGAGTCCCATCAGCCTGTGAAGAAAATGGGGACTGATAGCAGTGCAGGTGGCCCTCACCTCTAAGCACAGACTACAGGTGGAATTTGAAACCTCTGTAATACTTCCTCAAATTATTTGGCACAAGATAGAATTTAAGATTCACATCGTGAATGCAACTAAAGCAAATTAAATTAGTACTTGGAGCGAGTAGCCATATTTTCAATACAATCAACAGAACAATAAATTGCTTGGATATCTGAAGCCAGGTATTACCAAACTGGCTGATTTTTTTTTGTTGCACCAAAAAGACTTGCTGTATGTTACCTCTTCTAATTCCTGGCTTATACCTGCTGTAACAGGAGGTGGACAGCTTAAGATTCTGCACGTTTATCTTCTCTAGAGGTTTGCTGGGAACAGGCAGTAGTGGGGAGTAGAGCAAGATTCCTTCCAAGTTCATCTTGGCAAGAACATGTGTATTAAAGGCTGTTCTTCTGCTAATTAATTCTGAAAAGATGCTCAGAAGATAGTTGTGGTGCTTGACAGCTGCCCTAAATATCTTAGTGTCGAGGTTGGTTAGCACATGCCACTGATCAGATTCTTTCAGCTCAGATGCATAAGTTGCAGTTATCTTGTGCAAGAGTCAACAGAACTGGTGAAAAAAATAAAAAAAGGAAATAGGTCCTTCCTAATATGGTAATTCAGCTGATGTTTCGCTGTATTTTTTTCATCACTCCACAGAGGCAGTTTGCAAGCTTTCAGTGTTATTTTAAAAACTTATTTAATTAAACAGAATTTAAAGCATTTCACCCATTTTCATCTCTTTTTCTTCCTGTTTCAACATTTTCTTCTATGAAAAATAGGCCAAATAAAGGAAAGTATAAGAAATCAAAGTTTCTGGGATAGGAGATTATTAGTCTTGTGGCATTGTGATGGGTTTCATGCACACACAACAACAAATAAATGATTCTTATATCAATAAATATTTTAACTATCTGTAATATATATGTGAACTATAATAATACGTTTTACTTTTAATCTCAGAAAACACCATTTCTTAGACATATTCTTTCAGAGAAGACATAAGAAAGAAGAGTGATTAATTACACCAAATGATACTTACATATCATTGTGGCCAAATTTCCCCTTTATTCTAGTGTTTGAAATTCAGAAAGGAAAATATGCAAGCCATATCTTGGGCTTTTGATTTTGTGGCAAGCATAAGAGTAGCTGAAATCAACTGTAGCATTTTGCCAATGACTCAGGATGTGCTAAGAAAGCAAGATAAAAAATAGATGCATTCACATGGTTTATTTTTCTCCAATTAATTCTGAGGCATCCGTTTTGAACATTAAAATGCATTCTCTTTGTAAATATATAGCTATTAAAAAGAAAAATCATGGGTAGTCTTGGCAAGGTATCTACCTTCCCAAAATCTATGAGACTTGCATGAGTTCATTTAGAAGCTCAGGAGCTTCAGATCTCTTCAAGTGAATGAGTTTCTCCGGATGTTCAGGCAATATCTCTGACACTACTCTCATTTGCCACCTCTGGAATCTACTGTGGGAAATCATTGCTCATAACTTTCAGTACCACAGCACAATCCACAGGAGCCTTATGTGGTTGTTTTGGAGGATCATCCTCTCCTGTTCAGAGCACTTGTCTCTGAGGATACAGTCTTGCTATGAGCTTTAATTATTCATCAACTTTCCCTTCAGCTGAGCATGTTCTAGGGCCAGGCCTCGGGGTGGGAGTCATTTCACCTTGTGTGAAGTGTCTGTAGACCAGAAATATAAAGGAGTCCATACTTAACTCTCTCTTTCCATTAATAAAGAGAAATAGGAACATCTAGGGCACAATTCAATGACCCATTTTTTGACCTGCAGGTTGGGATTAGATGAATTGTGCCTTAAGCGTGCTTGATTCTCCATTGATTACAGAGACTCAAGTGACTGCCTCAGATTTCAACAGTTTGGGCAGATGAATCTCACCCAGGAGGTTTACATTTTATTTAATGGCTTTGCATTAAGGAACCAGAGACAAGGCACACGAGAAAATGCCAGCAAGGAAATATCATTTCCCCCTGCTTGTGGTATGGCAATGTTTTGTGCTAATGTTTTGCAACTGTTGTTCATTTGCTTCCTTCTTTGCAGTGTCTGCAGTGTGAGGGTGCTGGAGGTGTCTCGTCAGCCTGTCTCAATTCCACCCGCAGCTGCCGTAGTGGGAGAAATCCTAATTTGGTACAATATGCCAGTCGCTGAGGTTAGCTCAGCAGCAGCAGCAGCTAAAATACAGATGTAAAATCAGTAGCTGATGATTTTACATCAGAGGAGTGAATGTAAAATCAATGAGAAGTTTTAAAATGGGGAATGGCTTAAATTTAACAAGGAAAATTAAGTCAGTGTTTGTTTTTTCAAATGGAAAGATTTTTTCTCTCTTGGGCTAAGACTATGATTAACAGCACCCTGGAAACTAAAGGTATTTGAGCAGAATCTTCCACTAAGCACAAGTTCTTGATATCAAAAACACATTCTACATCTCTCTGAATATTCACTGATTGATAGAGTCCAATATTGTAGGAAAAATATGAAATGGAGTTGAAAATTATGTTACATTATGTGAAGGCAATGGACTTGGGAAGAATAAAATAAAATATTTTCTAAAGTGAAGGGGTTTTTTCCCTGAATTTTAATTTTTCTTCATTTAAATGTCTGTATTTGAAAAAAAAAACCAAACAAACAAAAAACCAAAAGAACCCCAACAACTTATTTTTACCAAAAAAATTTAATTTCTTCTTTCCCCTTCACTTCTTTTTCACTTACACTTACTCCTTTTTTCCTGGGGTTGAGGAAGGATAAGGAAAAATAAAAAAAGAAAAGCAGGGGGGAAAAAAAGGAGAAAAAAGAACAAAATGACTAAGAAAGGCATTTAAATGAAGAACATTGATAACAGTACCATACTTGAATTTTTTCACTTTTTTCTTTCTCCACTTTGTTTGAAAAAAATAAGAGTGAAAATGGAAATAAGCCCCCTTGCAATGAAAAGGATTTTGAACTTGAACTTCTGTTAGCTGTATTGTTGCTCAGTAAAGGTCAAGCACAAGCTAAACTTTAATTGTATATTCCCAAGGGAATCACAATGAAACACTCATGTTCACAGAGAAAGGACCTTGAAACTTTTGTATTCAAAATGTTTTTGCACATATTTCTAAGTAAGTGAGCATTTGAGTGTTTTTGTGTATAGGCAGCCCTTCAAAGCATTTAAGATGCTGTGCTGAAACCTCTCATATAAAACACTCCCCACTGAACCCTGTCCCACAGATTTATGTATGCCCTCCTATCAGTCTCCTGTCTAACATCTGAGACCAGATGTGAGCTGGTAGATTACAGCTTGGGTGTTTGAAGTTCTCTGATATTTTCTTGTATCAGCTCATGTCTTTCCCCATTCTGGAAAAGTGTAATTTGGGAAGACTTCTTTCTTCATTTCTCATGTGTTTTAATTCTGCACTACAATGTAAGGTAAATGTGTACAAATATTATATATACATGCATGCAGCTTTATAGATGTAGATGTTTATGTGCAGCCCAGCTGGCCAAGAGGCATCTGCCTTCATTGCTGATATTAGAAGCTAAGAGTTCTGAGAGCTGTGTTTCATTTTGCATGTCCTTGGTTATATTTTTACCACTTAATTGTAAAGGAAAATTCTTCCTATTGTTAACAGTTTTCTCATTCTCTGCTGTTACTGTTTCAATTCAGTTACACTTTTTTAAAATGAGATGACTAAACTAAATCAAAGTGGCTTTACTTTGTTGAGAGCCATACTAGACAAATACGGATCTTTGGACAAAAGTTTGCCTTACTTTCTAAAAGGCTTTGGGAGGGATAAATCATCTTCTGAAAATATATGCTTAATTTTTTTTTTTTAATCTATGTCTGTGTCCACTTCTGTCTTCACTATGCCCTTGTACATGCCTAAATTCTAGACCACAAAAAGAGAAAATAGTCCCCCTATTTATACAGCTGCAGAGTTTTCTAACTCTTGTAAAAGAATATGGCAGTGGCTTCTTACCAGTGACTTTATGGTAAAGATAGGAGCCATATCCGTATCCATATTAAATGTACAGCATAAAAATAAATTCTGGGATCCTTCCAGACAAACATTACTAAGATCCAAATCCTGGAGCTTTAGAACTCTATGGGGAATCTGCAACAGTGGATGAGCTCTACATCATAATATTGAAACTGTGCATGAGATACAATATTTTGAGGCAGCATGAATATTAAGAGGAAGGATTTTTAAACAGTAGTTTTTAACTAATTTCATAAATCTAAAATATTGGAAGGAGAGTACAACAAGTTGTCTATATCATGTTATACAAAAGAGAGGAAAAAGAATATGTTACAAATACAAGATTATTTTCAAACCCCAATAGTTTTTCAGAACATACAGTATACTGAAACATCCAAATGAACCTGCATGACATAGTGTAATGTATTTATTCAAGGTCTTCTTTTCATTAGATCCTTCATATATAGTCATGTAAAGCACATAAAGTGCTGGTATATATTATCAATCCATTTGTTCCCTATCTAGATTTACCTTTCTTCCCCAGAAAGAAAATAAGATGATCTCCCTAACACACTATTTTAAGATTCAGATTTTGGATGCAAGCTTTTAATTGCTATGACAGCAATGTGCTTACTGTGTCTAAAGATATGCAAACTGCTTTATAAGTATCTTGATAGCCTAATATGTGTTTGTTTGTGATCTTTTTCTGTTAGGGGTTGATCCAGAGCTCTTTGAAGTCCATGGGGTTTTTTTCGCTGACTTCAAAGGGCTTTTGGCTCAGACCCTTATCCTTAAACACTGAATAGATTAACAACTGATTAGTGAATAGCTTGCAATGTCAAAAGGAATAAGAAAAAGCCAGCATTTACACAATTATGTATCTGGCAAACACTATTTAACCATATTCTATTGATACATGTATTAATAATTAACTGGTACCACAATGGCATATGTACACTTTTGTGCTGGCAGAACAGTGCAGAAGAAAAAATATGGAATGTGGAAATATTTAATGATATCCTTGTATTTTATACACAGCTTCACCAAAGCCTATTCCAAGAGTGAGGCCACGGGAGTATTCAAGGATGCACAACCATTTCCTAGGCAGAAGTTCTTTCCCAGATGTTCAATTTGACCTGGGGCAACTCAATCAAAGTCTGTAAGGTTTCCAACATTTCTAGTGGGGATTTATTTTTAAAAATGTGGCATATGGATTTTTCTGGCAATAATGAAATACAGCTCTGCACACTCCATTAAATAAAATGAGAATTTAATCCTTAAAACTGTGTAACTGGAATTGAAAAGTTGGGAGCCACGAAAAAGAGAATAGGTTGTGGATGAAGAAAGCAAAGAACTTCAGGAAGGGCATTTTAAGAAGCAACCTATGTAAAATATGGAATGAACCATTTGGTATATGTGGATTTAAAGGACAATATAACCATTCCTGAAAAGATAGATAGATGTAGCACGGTAACATAAACTCAGGAAGAAAAAATCAGATAAAAAAGATGAGGAATGACTTAATGGAACTATTTAAATAAGTAGATTTTGGTTTTTTAATACTTGTGGAATTCTTTCTGTATTTCAACCTCTCACAAGTTAAAAGCATTAAAATACTTCTTTGGGTAATTAACTGACTTGATTTGCACTACAGCACTTTTGAAACTTTCAAAGCAGGATGAGAGGCTTAAGAATCTCTACTTCCATAAATTCAGTTCCAGTTTCAAAGAAATTAAAACACCAATAGACAAAGCAGAGAGAAAAATAACTTCATACAATATTCTGGGATTTCTTATGGATATAGGGTCTGATCTTTTAGTTTGTAGAGCTTATACCCCAACACAAACAGTGAATGTGAATATTGTTTCCCTGTATTGCTCCAGGAGGCCTAACCACAGAATGAGCAGTATCACATAGAATCACATTTACTGTTTGAGACCTCTGGAGTTCAGCAGAGCCATTCTTTACAAGAGTGTGTTCTTCTGCCTCATTCTCTCTCTCTCTCTCTTTTTTTTTTTTTTTTTTTCCCCAGGAAATGGTACTAAGAACCATTTTCCTCTTCCAACTTACTTAAAGCTTAAAAATAATTTTTTTAAAAAAATTTAGTATATATATATATATATGTGTATATATATATATATATATATATATATAAAGACAGTATTTCTCCTTGTACTGTGCCCCATTAAAGCTTACATTTAGGAGATATTTCTATTGTGACCTCTGCTAAAACATCCCAACTCAGTTCTTTATGGACAAATGGCTGTGCACACCTACATAGCTGTGCATGTGTTAAATTAACTTCCCTCCCTACTTTAGCAGATATTAACATTAATTAGTCCATTTGGCACTTAGTAAATAATAAATAACAACAATGAGAGCAACAACAACAATAACAAAGAGCAACTATAATAATTTAATTCCATGTAATTTAATTATTTTCTAACCATGGCAGTGGGGAGTCCATTATGCCACCAAAATTGTTTGCTAAACATGAGCCTTTCTACAGAGTAGCGTAAGCAGCTGCTTCTGAGATCTTCTTGTACTGCAAAAGCACTTGGCTGGCCAAAACTTTCTGGTGCAGACATCAGTCTCCCTCCCTTCTGGCTGCTGAGTTCGCTCAGTAGACAGCCAGTGCTGCTGTCAGCTCTGTGTCCCTGATGGACAACAGAGCTCACTAAAAATGCACCGTAGTAGAGCATTGCTTTTGTCATGAGCAAAAGAGACTTGCAATGCCCGTGATAGTGGCATTAGAGTTTGTAGTTTTGGTAGGAAATGAAGGATTTTTAAGGAGAAATTAATGTTACCTTCTTCATGGACTCAAAGGCACAGAATTTTTGTTGTAAGTTCTTCTTTCTTCAGCCTATAGAGATACTGTGTCAAGGGTCTGAGATGTCTAAGAGACTATTAAAATATATAGATGTTTGAGATATTTGTTCCTTGCAAAAGGGCAGAGTCAGTAAGGTTCATACATGTAATGACCCAGACTGAAAAATGTAAGTTTAAGACACCATTTAAGTATCTAAATCTATTATAATTTCTCATAAGTCTCTATCCTAACATCTGCGGCATCTCAGTATTCACAGGTGTCTCCTTTTTTTTTTTTTTTTTTTTTTTTTTTTTTTTTTTTTTTTTTTTTTTTTTTTTTGTCTGTTTAGGCAAATTATGTACTTTTTTCCTCTTGGAATGCAGTCAAAAAACTTTCAGAAACATCTTCCAAGTGGGCTGCTATGAGGTGGGGGAGGAAGGAGAGCAGGTGGCTGCTGCAGCAAACACATGCTGTTGTTACCTGTAGGAGGTTTGCCCTGTCCCCACCTGTGAGCCCAGGGATGTCATGGGGATGCTGCTTTGAGAACAGTACATGATTCTTGGCTGCAGGGTGGCACCACAGCTGCCACAGTTTGGCTTGGGAGCCTGAGCTGGTGGTGTGAGGAGCAGGAATGAAAAAAAATAATGCAGATGGTTTTATCTACAGCAATGAAAACATCTTAAGTTTGTCCACTGTTTCCATGGTGACCATGCCATCATATAGTCTCCCTGGGTAACAGGCAGGAGGCAGAGAATGCTCAGAGTCTTCAAATATATAAACCAGCATATTCTTATGAGAAATTGTTTTGCTCAAAAAGCAAATAGATGAGGGTATTTTTTGTAGAACTGCATCTGTGCTTGCACTTGTGCAATCTCAGAATGACAGTGGCTCTGTTGATGGGGCTGTCAGCTATTCAAAAAGCTGTGTATGAGAAGTAAGCCCTGTCACATTAGGGGGAATTATTCAGAGGCTTGTCACACCTGGATGAAAAGCTGATCTGCACATTACATCCTTTCAGTTTTTGGTGTAGTCCATGCAAATCCTGAAACTGGGTGACTGTGAACTGCCTGTATTGGAGGGCTTCTCTGTACTTTTTCTTGGTGGTGTGTCCTCAAAAGATACCCAACTCTTTCGTGTTGATCAATTATTCTGTAGTGTTTGCTTCAGTATTATGTTTCAAAGGAAGAAAAAAAAGAGGAAAACAAACTAAAAAAATATGGGGGGGAAGAGGAAAAAAAAAACCAAGGAAAAATGGTGTTTTCTACTGACAGGACTAGACTAGCAGGGAAGCACTGCCTAGGTGTTGGCTGCTGCACTCTGAGCTGTGAAGGAGATCCTTCCGCTGGAAGGGCAGTCTGCACACTCGCCACCTATCAGGGAAAGGGGTGCAACTAGGAAATCTCCAAGGGAGCCTGGTGAGGGAAAATGGAGGAGCAGTCACGCATGGCAAACAAGGATCTTTGCTCACGGGAGCAGGCCAGAACAGGCTGGACTTGGAGGTTTTCACGTTGGGACCCTAAATTGGCTTTACTCACTTTACTCTGTGACCCTGTTGTTTCAATTCCTTTGCAATCCTGTCTCTTTGTCCCTTTCTTCCTGCAGTTAGAGGCGGGAGGGGTGAGGGCTGTGACTAAACCTTATGCCATCAGATTTTTCAGTTTGTTCTTGCTCTACTTGACTTCAGTTATCCTCTGTCCTGGCTTGCCCTTGCAGGTGGCAGCTCAGGTGGCCCAGTTCCTGGGCACAAGGCATTCCTATTCAGCTGGGAACCTAGAAGGATACTCTGGGAATGTGTGAAAGGCTGGTTTTAATTTGCATGAAAGGATAATATACATACATAAATATGCTGTGCATATTTATCATCTGCATCTGCAAGACTCATCTGTACTGTATCTAACAGATTCTGTACAGAACTGGTAAATTTTTGCCTTTTAAGAACAGACTCAAAGGAAATGCTTCACTTGTGCTTCCTACAAAGCTAAGGCAAACAAAGGTGACATGGGAATCTGCAGCTCCAGCAACTCAAGTGCCATGGACGCAGTGGTCAATGTTGACTGGGGCTGAAACACTTTGACTTTCTGTTACTCCAAAAATCCTGTTGTGGATAAGGAGGATGCATGCAAGTAAGCAAAAAAGCATACACTTTGTATTCATAAAGTCAAGCATTTATTTATAATAACTGGGAAAATCATGACTCTAATTATTATTAGTTGTAGAAAAACAAGTCTAATAATGCCATTAAAATTGTCACAGACATATCTCTTGTGTTTTGTCCCATTCCTGGTGTTATGCTACCCTACCCATTCTTCCTCTGGGTTCTGAGGTTTAACAACCATGTTGGTCCAGCAGGATCTACTGTTAGTAAACCCATTCTGACTCTTCCCTGTCATTTGCTCTTTCATGTACACAGAAATGTGTTCCAAGTGGCTTTACTTCATTATTTTCCCAGATCTGCGGTCTGTATTTCACCTTTTCACTTTTTTCAGGATCTTGAGTCCTGTTCCAGGGTAGTGACAGCCAATGCTCCAACTGATTATTTCATGCCCACCTGGTTCTTCCTGTGTTAGTGAACTGCAGGTCCAGCTGTGCATCACATCTGATGGCCCATCCTGTACCAGTGTCAACAAGTTACCTTTACATCCTCCAAAAAATCTCTTTCAACTGCTTGTGTCCTGCCATGTTGCCTTTGCTGAAAATTTCAGGGCAGTGATAGAACCCTATGAGAGAAAGGGTCTGATCCAGAGACTTCCTCACTTAGTTTAAAGAAATCTTCCTCAACTTCTCACTTGATGTGATGTGATGTACATGCATTCTGTATCCTGTAGAAACCCACAGCATCTGGCAGCTTGAGCAGCATTCCTGGACCCCTGTGCACACCTTTCCTCTGGCAGCAGGATTTGGGATGTAGTTTTCTCCTCTGCATTCCAGAGCAGGCTGCTTCTCCCAAGACTGGGTGCTCCTGCCTGCTCCTCATTTTACTAGTGAGGAACTCCAGTGCTGTCCTTGTGGGAAATGGCACCGAGGCATTGTCTGAATGTGTGTAGTGAATCTTCCCCCTGCAGGTCCTGTCTTCTGCAGCAGCTGATACCAGCCGTCTGGGTGCTCCCTATGGGTCCCAAAGTTTGATCCTGGCTAAGTGCAGTCCTTCTCCTTGAGCAGAGTGTGTATTACTGTCTGTCTTGCAAGTAAGCTGGTCTAGCAGTACTGAAATTCATCTTTTTCAGCCCATCTCTATGCTAAAGAAAGCCATGTGGAACTATTATCATTATAATTTCACCTGTTTTTCATCTTTCTTTCCTGTCAGCTGCAAACTTTATCAGCAGAGATTTTTTTTTGAATTTGCTTTCTGGAATGGATCTGCCTTCTTGATGACCTTAATCAAAGCAGATGGGTTTGAGACTTGGCAAACTGTTTGTGTCAAAGCATGACTTGATTCATGGTGTCGCCAAGGTGTGTTTATTACTCAGAACTGGAGGGTTAGATCTGTTTGTCTGGCTCCTAGGTACTTTCTGGGCACAGAAGTCGGTAGCTGGGAGGTTCCAAGGAGATTCTCATATGTACGTACACCCTCTACCTCCCTACACCAACCAACAGAAGATCTGAAAATGCAGAATTAAGGTACCATTTAAAATCAAGTGAGCAACAGAAAACAACATATGCTGTGACACACCAAAGGACTTTGGGCAAAAATGGGAGAGCAGAAGAGATGTAAATCACTTTCATACATGAAGAGGAACACAGGTGGTTCATTGGTTTCTTTGTAGCACCTAAATTACAACCTGTCCTGGTTTATAGAGGTCTGGAAATGAGAAAAGCTCCTTGCTCTGAGTCCACAGCAGATGAGTGTCTTAGTGCTTAAAGTCTTGCAGTGGTGATGGCTGTCTCCAGTTTTTTGATCTCTCTTGGTGCTGGTCCTGTTACTCCCTTTCTACTTCTCTTCCTTGCTTTAAGTCCTCAAATATTCCACAAGATTCAAGTTTGCATGAAAAAGAATAATTGAGACGTAAGAAAGGTGCTCCTTCTAGCCTTCGTATGATCCCCACTGCAGAGTTTATGAGAAAAGAATATGGGTGTTATGCTCTGGAGTAAATATACTGCCTCATATCTGCAATCAGTAAATCTTAGAGCTAAGGCTGTGCTTGTATTGCATATTTTATTGTGATGTTCAGCGGTTTGATAATCTGTCACTGAATGGTCATGTTTTCTTGTTGCTCAGACTCCGTTGATACCTGTGTTCTCATAGAGATGTTGGAGGACTTTGAGCACTTTGGGAATTAAAACTGTTAGAGTGGGAGGAAGAAGGGCAGGAACTACTTTGTGACCTCCTGTCCAACAGTCTTGACAAACATGGTAAATTGGCATGCCACTTCTAAAAAACTGTAACTCTCTCAGGGTATGTTAGCATTTCAGGTGAAGTTTTCATCATTTACTACTGCAAATAGGCATTGGAAATAGAGTTAAGATTTGTTAACTTACTGTGGAATGTGTGTGTTAACTTACTGTGTGGAAAGCTTTCAGTTCTCATTTTGTTTTCCAGAAAGTAATGAATTAAGAGTTAAGATGTGGAAAAACTCTGAGCTTACTCAGTGTTCTGGTTTGACTGGCACAAGCCATCTTGGGGGTAGTGTAAAATGTTGTTTACTGTCTGTAAAGTTACAAGAAAAAGGGTTAGTAATGCAACTAGAAGGAATTCCACACCAGATCACAGTGATCAGCAGGGGTTGGTTTCAGATGGTATATTAGCTTTGTAGGTTCTTACCTTGTGCTAGTTCACAGTAAGGAAGCTCCTTGGAAAGTTTAATGAGACCTCCCACTATGGTTATTTTCATCTCTTTATTTCTGTTTTAAGAGATTCCACATAATCAATTAGGAGGGAACTTGATTTCACTTTTCACACTCTATCAGTGTGTCTGCTCAGAAGTGCAAAGCTGTAATTTTGCTATTTTATTGTTTTACAGAAAGATAGGACTGTTCAGGATTGTGGTGCTGGTAGCCTAGTGATAGGGCAAATAATGGGAAACGCTCAGCTAGTGTTCAGAGGTTTTACCAGATTTTTTTTTTCCCCATGAAAGAAATGTCTCATATTCAGTAACTGGCAATATAACTGGGGAGAAAAGGAATAGCTACAGTGAACTTGTCATTAAATGTGTACAATCTAATTAGAAATTTGTGAAAAAACCCAAAAAACTTCATTAAGCCTGGTGTCCTGGAGATTGGAGCCTTCTGTCCCTCTGCCTGGCCTCTGCATGCACTGTGAAAAATATAATTTCAAGCTTTCTTCACGTCCATTGGGATTTTATCACTGTTTGGCTTTTAGAACACTGCCAGCTACCTCATGTTCCCTCATGCCTTGGAAGAGGCAGGTGCAGCTTGTGTGGAGTTTGTGTGTGGCCAGACAGTGCCCATGTGCTGCCCACTTGGCAGGTGACTGAGCTCGAGGGGCTGTCTCAACGTACACGTTAGAGCACTCTTGTTTGCCTGCTCCTGGGTCATTAGATTCCATCCAACATAAAAATAATCCTTTAGGAGCTCAGAAGGGTGAAGGGTTATGAAGACAATGATGGATAGGCAGAAAACAAGCAGAATGTTCTGAAAGTCACTCAAGAAGCGAAAAGCAAAGAGCAAGATTGATATTTCCTGAAGCTTTAGGATTCTGTGCCTGGGCATTAAAAAGCAGCTTTTCCTCCTTTTTTTTTTTTTTTTTTTTTTTTTTTTTTTTTTTTTTTTTTTTTTTTTTTTTTTTTTTTTTTTCCATAGGTAAGAAAACCCTCCCTTGGTGTAATGCTGTAAAGCATTCAGTCTAGGGGAAAATCAGTGCTAATACTTTCTGGTATGGATTGACAGATTTGATCCTCAGGGAAGGATTTGGACTTGCTAGTTTTGGGAACAGAATAATCCTTTCTGGGTTTCAGTCATAGCGCAAACCCAGAATTTGTAAACAATAACAGAAGCAATGAACAGTATGGAGGAGGGAGGAGAAGTAGTACTGAAGGGAAAATCCACCATAAACAAATAGTGGTAAATTTTAAATTCTTCTTAAAGTGAAAGGAAGAGTTGCAGCCAACAGTTTAGGGTAATTCTTGAAAAGAATGAACCTATTGAAGACTGTTGATAAGGCAAAATTTATAAAAAAAATAGTAGGGATTTGTACTGTACAGTACGCCAAAGTGTTAACAGAAGTGGTATTAATGCATTTCTAAAAATATACATTTATGAAGGATGTCTGGAGCTGCATGAGTTTTTACCAGGGTTGACTTCCTTTCATATTTATAAACCTTGCCTACTTGTGTGGTCTCTAAAGTAATTTGAAATTCCATATTTGCATATTTATTTCTTAACCTTAATATAGTAATAAAATGTAGAACCGTCTCCATTTGATTATGTATCTCATGCTTGATTTTAAATTAAAGGAAGAGAACCAATTCATTAAGCTATAAGCTATGACAACTACAGGGATTTTTAAAAATTAATTTTACAGTAAGTGAAATTTGTTTCTGTGTTTTTTAATTGTAGTTATATTTTTATATGATAATGTAATATCTTCAGGTTGAGGTTTTTAATTTTTTTTTTCTGTTTATGTAAAGAACCAGTATCACATATATACCAGGTATACCTTGCATTTCAAACACAACCTGAGTTTGCTTCTGCAAGAATTACCATGTCAGTACTTCATTAATATATACTTCTATGAAGCTGCTTTGTGATACAGAGCATGTGTATATTGTTCCCAGGATGAAGCATTAGGAAAAGGCACCTCGCTGTTTACAAATACCTCTGAAATTATTAATAAATAATAACTTACTTTGCAGGGGGAATGTGCACTGTATAATGACATGTCTATTCAGCCAATCAATTCTATGATTATAACTGGTCCTATAAATGAGATTTTTCTAGAAATAGATTATTACCAGGAGACAAAATAAGAGAAGTATTTCCTTCATCAATGAGATTTCAGTGTCCATAAGAACACATCTTGTGGAAAAATTTATATGACAGCCGTAGTAAGTGTAAAATGAAATAAATGCTAATGCTGTACATATCTAATTCATCTATATGATCTCCATAGGAAAAACAGTCAATAAAAATGCTCGATTAATAATACAGAAATTTTTGCACAGAAGGGAAGACTGAGTAATTCAAGTGATTTTCTTGTTTGCAGTGTATTGTGCTTATTATCTTCAGGGAAAAAAAAAAGAGATTTGTGATTAAACCTTGATATACTTGAATCATGCAAATCATTTAAGGATGGAAATTGTTTTTACAGATAATGAACTCTGTCTAATAAGTGGTGCTTTAAAATTAAATGAATATGCTTAAACTTTAGCATTTATATAGCATTTTATTGCTATCAGTCTATAAAAAAATTTACATTCTGGCATTGTCTTCTCAGTCTCTAATTTTTGCATTTCATGCCCTCTTCTTGTGTCAGGCATATTAGTCACCCTAAATGTCTTTGAATTCAGGTTTCAGCTTGACATGATTCAGAAATATTATTAACATATGTGAAAGTGTGACATTCTTCACATACTGGGTCAGTTCTGATCAGCTTGGTATATCTATACAGTCTGAAAGATACTTCTGAGTTATTACTTAAAACATAAAGTAATTTTCCATCTCCAGGGTTGCAATGAAAATCATTGGCTGTGATACAAAAATCTTCTGTTAAAAGGTGGAATAGTCAAACTATTCCAGTTGCTCAAAACTGAATGTGGAAATAAAATTTTTCAGGAGTTCAATTCTCTGTTATTTAATTCCATCTGGCTGTAGTGGGTAAAGAAACAGGACTACTCTTTGCGCCTTCTATTTTGTGGGATAAATAAGTCAAGCTAATATTTAGCCTTCCCCTAAGACAGGCTTCTAAAATAACAGTAATAATGGGAATGGAAGGTCTTTCTCTGCATCTCTTGCACAATGAATTAATCATTTTCAAATGTTATGACTCAGGATGCACATGATAGTCCTTTTTGGGTTATTTGCTGTGTCTGGAAACATTTTGGTAGGTAATTTTTAAAATTTCGTTTGATGTTTTCACATTTAAATGTGATATTTAAATATTTACCCCTCAGTTTCCAACTGGTGAACTCCAAACTTGACACATACTTCTGTTTTACTGATTCATCATGGAATGGTTTGTGTTGGAAGGGACCTTAAAAATCCTCTTGTTCTAATCCCCCCACTGTAGATTCTGAAGACTTTATAAATTACTGCTCCCCTACATGTGTTAACACATACAACTACGTTATATTGTCTAGTTGTCAGCTTTGGGCTAAAAGAATGTTGTGTCAGTGCCTGCTGCACTCAGAGGTGTATTTGCATCCTGTGAAGCCTGGTCTGAGCAGGTTTGCATAGCTCGGGGCAGGTTTGCATACCAGGGCTGCTCTGGGGTAAAAAGTGTGAGCTACTGAGGCAGAGTTCCTGTCCCAGCACAACGGCAAGGAGACAGACTGCTGTTATGCCTGTTATAACTGTTAATAACCAGCCTGCTTGTGTGCACTGCAGCCCTGTGCTGCAGGGTGTTTGCCTTCAAAGGAAGGGAATCCTGGCCATCAATCCCAAAGGAGTCCCTTGCCTGGGTGGTCTGTCCCCAGTGACCCATTTCTTCCTTCAGAGCAATGGGAGAATCAAATTGTCTCAAGAGATCAGCAGATCTTGTCCCTTAGGATCTTTCTTGCATTCGTTTAGGAGGTTGAGCAGAGGAGGAGAAGAAAATACCAGATTTCCTAGAATTTTTCAAGAAGCCTAGTAGAGTCCTCTGCCTAATTTTTCTTCACCAATAGGAAGAATTAGTTGCAAGATGCAAAATCCTAAATTCAGATTTAAACTTTGCAGTATAACCTAATGTATTAAGAGGGACAAATTCACATCTGTCAGTGCAACTGGAAGCAGAAGACAGCCTAGTCCTAATATTTACATGTGTCCGATATCTAATGTGTTTAGTGCTCTCAGTGTCTACCTCAAAGAGGACCTCTACTTTAAGGATATTTCCCATTCTAGTATGTCTTCAAGAAACTAGAATTCCCATTATTCATTGCAGAAATGTGATAGAGGGAAAAGAAAGCTAGAACTAGAGGCAGAAAGAGACAGTGTTATTGGGTGTGTTATGTGTGGAACTAGAGACTTGCCGATTGCAAATACTGAGTATAGGGACTGGGAAAGAAGTGTGACTTAGAAATGTGAACCTTGTATTTCTAAGAATTGTTTTTCGTTTCTGGTGTTTTGGAAATTTTCAGGGATTGTGAAGCAATTTTTTTTATTTATTTTTGGGTTTTTTATAACATATAGAGGCCTAGCCTAATGATGATCAGGGTCCTCATATATGTCAATTTGGAGATGTAGAAGCGACAAACATCTCTAATATTTCTGAAAATGTGGATTTGATACTTTAGAAATGCCTAGCTGCAATTTCTCATTTCCATTATGTGGAAGCCCTTAAGTTCATGCCTTGGTTCAGTTATTTTTAAAATTGCAACAACTTCTTTTGTCTTGCAAATGTGTAGTGTCACGTATAAAGTGACAGGGACTGACCTGGGCCTTTTTTGCATCTATAGTGTTTCCAGTTTAATAAAGACATAGTGAGGAATACTGCTTCAGATCTACTTACTGAAGGAACAAAATGAATCTTAATAGTGTGCCAGGATGAGGAAGAAGGTTGTAATTTAGAGACCAAAAAAGCAAACTAAGAAGTATTAATTATCTCATCCTTTTGTACGTTTGTCAATTTCTAACTGGGCACTATAGTTTTAATGTACAAAAGAACTCCCTGTTCCATTTTGTTACCTAATGCCAATTCATTGGTATGGCTGTGGTCTTTTGTCATAGAATAACCTCAGAACTGCTTTTTGTGAGCACACTGAAAATCATTTCTTCAGTTTTGTAAATCACGATGTTTTAATCCAAATGAGTAATGAGATGGTTTAATCTTACTGAGAAGACGTGTAAAAAAACCCAAAAAACAAAAAACCCACATCTTCAACTATAATGAAGCAGTTTAATTGTGTTATCTTACATAACACAGTACAAGGTAAAAATCAATTTTTTCTTAAAAAAAATCTGTTCATTAAGTAATTTTTTTTCTGACAAGTGACAAGAATGGGAGATGTCTTTGCCCTTCTCTTTCTGAAGCAGCTCTGTTTGATTCAGGTGCAATAGATTTATGTCTTTTAAATTGTTTTGATACCTAGGTTCTCTAGCTATTCTTATTTTCTGTAATATGAATACTAATCTTGAATTATGGGACAGATCTATGCTTTTAAATGAGTAGCATCAGAAGTGTGTGTTTAAATTTTGTAAAGTGTAAGCATCATGTAAAAGTCAAAAGTAAGCTTCTACCCCAACACTTGCAAAACAAACTTAAAATGTCATTTGGTCCTAACATTAAAAAAAAAACAAAAAAACAAACAGATGCTTATGGGAAGAGAATGAGGAAAGACATTTTGGTCATTTTTAAGTGAAATAACTGACACTGGTATGCATTACTGATAAGCTTATGATCAACTTTTTGGGGAACGGGAATGAGTGTACCATAGTGTAGAACTTGGAACTGGGGATTATAGTAATCATAAATCAGAAGTAGCAGGCATAACTCAAACACAGACTTGTTTTTCAGCTAAAGGGTGCTGGATACAAGGATACAAGTCAAGGTTTTGCTCCGTTTGGTAAACATTTGACAGATAGTTTCCTTGCCACCTGGGTTCCCTGCCTGACCTCTTACTGGTAGCGCTAGATCTATGCCAAGTTCTAACCTCTAGTTTAATGTTATGTAAAGTACTTACTATGTACTTACCTACCTTAATATAATTTGGACGTGATCCAGTTAATTGTAATGGTGAAACACCGAAATTTCTGTGTAACTCAGTCCTCTGAGGGTGTTGAAGACTGAGGTGTGTCAAACATACTCACCTTCTGTTCTGTGTTGGTTGCTGTTCTGCACTGGGGTATCGGTGTGTCCAAGCATGGCTACAAACTGAAGGAGATGAGACATGTTATGACAAATTTCTAGACAGAGCTCGGCTGACAAAAAAGACTTCTTTGTTTCTTACCCCATTTTCCTAGCCTTTGCAATGGCCTGCCTGTACCTGGCTCTGGGGAACTGAGTTTCACATTGATATATATATAAATAAAAATAACTTGAGTAAATGGAGATAATGGCAGTGTAGTTAAGATTTTCATAAATGCATCAAATTCAGCAGCAAAGTATCCTTTTTTTCTTTTATTGTGTGCAAATAGGCCAGAGTTCCATTGAGGGATGTATTCATGCAGTTGCCCTCCAGGGTGAAGAAACACACAGAGGTCAGTGCATCGATTCGGTGCTCAAACAAGATCAGAGCGACACCATGAAGAGAAATAGTGGAGTTCATCAATTTTACTCACTTAAATCTATTTGATATTATAATTTGTTTTCAGCAGTCTCCTAGAGTTAACCTACTTTAGCTTCCTTGTGTGTGCCTGGCAGCTCCAGAGCTGAGTGCCTGAGCCATATGTTGGAGAGCCATGTGGTGATGCTGAGGCATCAGCCGGGTGGGAGAGGGCGTGGTTGGTAACGAGGCCAGTGCAGCCTCGGGAAAAGGGGTGAGGAGGCATTTGGAGGAACATTGTCTTATCTTCTGTTCTACTTAGATCCAAAATACAAATGTTTTTGAGACAGCCCTTGTGACAGGTAATTCTGGGGCTGAGGTTGGGAGTTGTTCACTGAAAATATTCTGTGTTTCTCAATACAACTTTGAGAACTGCTCTGGGAAAAGCAATATGTTTGAGGGATCTGTTGACAGAGAGGAATGCACAGTCCTAAACTGTGCATTTAAACTGTTCTTTCTGCCTTTAATTTTAAGGATTTAAGGGATTGATGTCTAGTTCTGCTCAAAAGATTAATGTAGAATTAATATATCGCATATGTATAACATTAATCAGTGCAAATTTAGGTTTAATCTTGTAAAATACTGACCACCAACTTCAGCATGTTGTAATACTGCATCCTTGTTTTGTACAGCGTAAGATAACTTGCTAAATGTCTTACACGATTAAATGACAAATGGTGTGGGGTTGGTTTGTTTTTAATTTTTTTCTAGATAGGTTTTTTTTTCTGGTGGTAGTAAAGGACCAAACAAACTTTGGAGAAATTTACTGCATTGTTAGGGTGAAGTGCAAAGAACCAATGCAATGGTAGACCAATGCATGTGAAAACTTGCCACATCAATAAGTCTAAAAAGGCGTGGATTTATTGTGGAAGGTTTTGGAGGGATGGTATTTTGCTTTGTTTTGTTAGCCAGTGTGGTATGCATTCCTTTGCCATGGGGCAGTTGCATCTGCCATTGCACCATTCTCTTGCCTTCTGGAGAGTCAAAATTTTGATCTGTACGGTAGCAATGTGTGCACAGTACTGCCATGGAAGCAGTCTGTAGCATTTTTGAAACATTCCATCTTAAACACTTTCTAGTGGGTACCACTCTAACATGTGTATTCTGCAGTTTTAATGTAAAAATATTGCATCGTATCATTATTTTAATATAATATTATTGGGGGTATGTATATAGCTTAAATTCTAAAGGCAAGTTAATGATCAAGAAAAAAGTTATTTCCTGAAATACTCAAGAATTAGAAATTTTGCTAAAGAGATCAAGAGAAGTAAGTGATGTTGAGGTTTTTTTACTTAATGAGGAGTTGTCATCTAGCTGCAAAATAGGCTGAGAATTATTGACTTCAAGGAAGATAGCAAAGTATCAGTGCCAGCTATCATTCTGTGACCTTTCACTGCATAATTAAAGGTGTTTAGGATGGCTAAAGGGTAGACCAAACCATTAGTGTGAGCTTACTTCACTGGGATAAAAAAAGCACTGACAGTGGTTGAAGATTGGTCCCTACAGGCCTAATTCCAGTGAATTCCTTTTATACTGACACTTTGCTTATGTGCTTTGTGGCAGTACCTGTGTTCTGGAACATACACCACCCATGGGTTTTGTATGAAACAGTGCTGTGGTGTTGGTTTGGAGCTTTTTTCTTTCTGCAGGAAACTAAGGAGCAAGGAAGGATGTAAGAAAAATGAAGAGAACACCCCAAGTGAAATGCCTGCTCCAAAGCACAAATGAAATAACCTAATCTTCCACTAATGTATAAATAAGCCTTTTCTGTGGTTGCCTCATGGGTATTGTGCAATAGCAGATGAAGAACCAAGTGATTGCCTGATTCTCTATGGGAGTAAGATTGACTTACATAGTGACAGAAGTGAGAGATGGAGTGCTCTTGAAGGAATTATTCCTTAAGATGTCATCCATATTTAGTATTAGGCTCAAGCAGTGTAAAAACAAATGTAATTTGTTGTGAAGGAATTGGGAGATGAGCAGTTTAAGTTTGGAATAGTGTGTTTCAATCTACTCAGAGATTGTGGTGGTTTTTTTGTGTTTTGTGGGGGTTTTTTTGTTGTTGTTTGCTTGTTGGGTCTTTTTGGTGTTACTGAGGTTTGTTAAATGGGACCTGATATACAAGAAAGTAATCATAGTGAAATCTCTGGAGATGTTTTAAATGTACAGAGGGAAAAGTAATTAGAATGCATAAGAATTTCTAAATGTCAAGATACATGAGTAAATGTAACTTCAAAATTTGTGGAGTTTGCAGCTATTTATGTGTATTAATACACTCAGAAAATATTACATAAGATAGCCTTTCAAACTATGTAACTGTTAGGAAAACAAACAACTTGAAATATTGCCAACTTTATGCTGTAAAGAGGAAGAGATCTGCCGATTACCAAATACTAATATTTTCATGAAATAATGCTACACAGAATGGTGTAGAACAAATGCATGCAATACTATTATAAATGCTGAAAATGTACCATTTTGAGGTGTTTCCCCTCAAAAATTATGTGTACAGGCAATGGTGAGTTTGAAGGAACCCAAGATCATTGAGTCCAACTCCTCGCCCTGCACAAGACACATCAAAAGTTACACCATGTGCCTGAGAGTATTGCCCAAATGCATCTTGAGCACCCTCAAGTTTGGTGCTGTGACCACTTCCCTGGGGAGCCTGTTCTGGTGCCCAGCCTCCCTCTGAGTGAATTATTCAGCACTGCAGTTTCTAATTCAGCCTGATACAAGCGTGCCAAAGTGAGAATACCAATTACTGGTCTAATATTTTATCTCTTTTTTTACGGCTTCTTGATGCTAGAAAAAAAACTATAGATCTGTCCAAATTTCAGATTCTATAGCAGTTTCTCAAGGCAATAACTGTTTTTTGTTCTTTTGGGGTTTTTTCCCTTGGTTTTTCTTCTCTCCTTCCTCCCCCCCCTTTGTGTCATAGCATGTGACATGCTTTCTAAAGCAAAATTTTATTGAGCTGTCTACTGGCTGAACATTGTGTTTAAAAACATAGTTTTCCCCCTAAGATGATTTCCCATTGCTTATTTAGGTGTAGCAAGGGTACTAGTTTCTTTTTGTGATTAAAATAGCTCATCTGTATACCACGGCACCAAGGTGTCGAGCAATTTAAGCACCTCTTTCTTGCTCCTCTAATTTTATATGTAATGAATCTGACACGTTTCAGGATTTCAGTGCTGTATAGTGCTCAGATTTGCACATACCTTGG
This sequence comes from Cettia cetti, assembly GCA_013401135.1. Taxonomy (NCBI): domain Eukaryota; kingdom Metazoa; phylum Chordata; class Aves; order Passeriformes; family Sylviidae; genus Cettia; species Cettia cetti. Next base: position 54,625 of record VZUI01048459.1, on the reverse strand, counting down.
AGTTAAATCCTAGATTCAGGGAGGAGACAAAATTCATGGTAGATTGGCTTAATTCCTTTTTTTGTGACAGATGTGTGGATCAGAATAGAAACTGGACTGTTTGGCTAAGTAGTAGGAGGTGTCTTTGTGGATTGAATGCAAGCAATGTGGTCAGAGAGCCTTGTTAAATGCTTTTATCCTATGGTGCTTAACAATTTCATGGACTTTTTTGCATGTTTTGAAATCCTTTTATTTATATCTCCTAACTATGTTCTGGCGAGGTGGAGAGATAACACAGCAACTACTTAGTTTGAATCAATAATTTGTAGGTATAGTATATGAAAAGAGGATTTTAATAAGGCCAGGAACTGGGGGTTTATGTGACATTTTTATAATTGTGGTAGTATGATCTAATAAGGTGAAGCTTCTTATTAAGTGGCTGGCATATTTTTTTAACTTACAGCTTCTTTTCATTCCTGGCTGAAGAAAGCAAACGTGATAAACTCTGTAAGGAGATTTCAGTGGTTTCTGATGCACTCCATCAGAACAAAATGAAAAAGTGGGCCCTGATGTCTAAGAGCTGCTCCTCTGCCAAATGGAAACATCCCTTTATAGAAAGTGGAGCTATTAGGGGTCTTTCCAAGTTGAAGAATACAGCAGGGAAAAATGTAGTACCAGAAAGCTTCAGGCCTTGTTGTTTTCCCAACGACATGCAGGCAGAGCAATTTCAAAAATGGAGTATTAGAGCAGGGCCCAGCCATTGGCAGCAGCCTGGTGTCAGGGCAGAGCTTTGCCTCTTCACCAGCCCTGTTAGGAATGGTCAGATCACTGTGGGTGCTGAGGTACGGATTTAATTATTTTGCCTGATTTGATGACTAAGTGATGTTAAATATTATCTCCCAGGCACAGAGATACTTCCTAACTGCATAGGCAGCATTTAACAACTTTGCTCGCTTGAAAGACTCTAGCAGCTTTGTATGACATCTGTATAATTTTCAGGGAAATCTATGGTTTCATTGGAATAAAAATCATAGCTATTGTGGACTAATTTTAACTCTGGAACATGAAGGTGGATGGCCAATGATTACAGAGGGTTTGCATCTGCTTTTTTTCAGGCTTGAAGTTATTGTGTTACTCTTGCTTCCTGTAACATTCACCTTGTTTCATTTCTTGTGTGTTGTAAGGAAACAGATTTCTTTCCCCAGTTCATTAATTCAGGATGAAACTTCAACTGAACTCCAAAGTGTTAGGAAATTTAGGCAGATGAATAAATGTATGAAAGCTCCAAAGACAGAATTGCTTGTCTGCCAAGACACTTCCCGTGATTAAAAGATGCTGTCATTTAATTGAAATAAATTATTGCTTAAAAATCACCAACCAAAGACTCAGTAAAATGACTTCTAGGATTAGCAGTCTTTTAAAGATGACAATGCACCTCTGAATAAAATCCATATTTATTTTATATGTCAAATTAAATGAGACTATTAAAGAGATTTTGCACTTTGCCCATATTTCACTTTGTTTGTGTGGCCTACTTTTGAACTTAAATTAATATAGTTAGACCCAGGTCTTCTGAAGATAATGAAATAACTGTAGCAAATAACCCTGCTGTAAGGAAGAGGAGGCTCTGGCATGTATATGCAATATTAAAAGAATTCTTTGTGAAACTGCTTTCATAATGAACTATTCAAAAATGTCACTTCCAAACTAAGCCACAAGATGAGATTTTTGAAAATGCTGCCAGAAAAAGAAATCCCTGTTCCTGTTGATAGTGGCAATGACTGCCACGCACTGCACGTTTGATGTGTAAGCAGTCATGGGTCTGGTTAAAGGTACAGGCTTTAACCATCTTTAAATCATCTTTTAGTCAAGCTAGATATAAGTGGAGTTCAATGTCCTTCTTTACAGTGATATCCAGACGTGGTGGGAAGATGCACGGAAAGCCATATGATGATGATAATTATTATTTTATTACAAATTTAAGCTGAAGGTTGCGCATGTGTGTGAGCACACAAACCAAGAAACTAGGACAGGAAGAATGGAAAATCAACAACTGAGTAAGAGAAGAGCTGTGAGTAAGGCCTAAGAAGATGCAAAGACATGCCCTTTGTTATAAAGCACTCTGGGGAGGCAGCTCTGCAGCTATGATTGAGAGTGAGCTCACAACACAGCCAGGGATTTTGCTGCTGTAGAAAGGGAGAATTCTGGTGCCTTCCCTGCCTGCACCTCTACCCCTCCTGTGTGCTCCTGATTTCACGGTAGGATGGTTTAACTCACTGACCCGGGGGAAAGAAATCACCTGAGTACTTTTCTGCTTTTTTATTGTTTCAGCCTACTCACAGTGGGATCAAATGACTGTCAAAACCAGCCTTAGTGAGAGGGTGGCAGGAGCAGAAGGTCAGCACTCTTGCTCTCATCAGCGGCGAGGTGCTAGTTCAGCTTTAGTCATGGGGATAAGCCGTACTCTCAGCTGCGTTAAGGGCAGGGGTGGAGAAAGTGCATGTGGATGGTTATAACAACTCAGTTTTAGGCTTTTTCTGCTTTTTAGCTTAGTTTTAGGCTTTTTATTTTTTGACAAGTGTCAAGACTCTAAAGTCTCAACAAAAATCAAAGTCTCTGCCTACATATATGATGACTTTCACCCTGAAACATATGGGCATTTAGACTGTCCTAAGGGGAGATAGTGGTTACATGAGCAACTGACTCTAGTTTGCCCTGTTGAGCACAGGTTCATGGTGTTTTTATTGAAGGCCTTGTGCTTGTGAGGAGAATCATAGAATGGTCTGGATTGGAATGGACCTTAAAAGTCATCAAGTTCCAATCTCCCTATCGTGGGCAGGGACACCTCTCACTATCTCAGGGCCCCATCCAACCTAGTCTGGAACACTTGAAGGGCTGGGGCATCCACAGCTTTTCTGGGAAACCTGTTCCAGTGCCTTACCACTCTCTGAGTAATGAATTTCTTCCCTAACATTTAATCTAAATCTCTACTTTTTCAATTTAAAACCATTCCTCTTTTTCCTATGACTACCTGCTGTGCAAAAATGTCTCCCCCTCTTCCTTTTAAGTCCCCTTTAAAGTACTGGGAGATTGCTAGAGGTCTCCCTGGGGCCTTTTCTTCTCCAGGTGAACAACCCCAACTCAGCTTGTCTTCAAAGGCGAGGTGCCTTGTCTGTGCAGAGGGCCACCAGGTGGGGTGTTGAGAACAGAGTAGAGGGTCACCTCCCTCAACCTTCTGGCCACACTCCTTTTGGTGAAGCACAGGGTGCAACTGACCCTCTGGTCTGAGTGCACACTGCTAGCTTTCAGCCCAGAGAGTGTTGCTGGACACAAGACACTGAAGTAGCAGAAGTTACCAGACCTGGTATAGCAGGAACATAGATGCCAGTTCCCAGGTGTTCATGATTTAAAGAGAGGCAGATTAGGGGGCAGTATCCTCTGTTTCCTATGGTGGTGCTGGCTGGTTCAGCCCCAGCCTGGGCAGGCTGTCCCAGCCTGAGGTGACTCCTTGAGCACATCCAGTGTGTACAGAGGTGCCAGTTGGTAGCTCTGACAGTGAGATTGGGTCTTCTGAGTCTCTCGTGTTCCTTAGGCTGCTCAGTGTGTCCTCACAGCATCCTTCTTAAAGACAGCTAAATGGAGCAGTGAGTGACAGTAGTTCAACTTTCTCATTGTCAGTTCATCACTTCGATGTCAGCATCAGTAATTGTGTGATTTCCCCTTGCATTCACTCTCTTGTTTTACCAGAAGAGATTTTAGCATAGGCTCTGAATTGTATCAGTAGATTTATTGGTCTGGATGCACCTAATCTCCCAAGTGTTTGTTGACTGTTCAAAAATGGTGTTATGCAATAGGTTGAAATGGATTTTTTTGCTACCTTAAACAATTCAGAGTGCCAACTCCTGACAAGACAACATCATATTTAGAAAGGAAAGGCTTTAAATGCCCAGTACAAATCATTACCACCTGAACTAAGAGAAACTGGTAGAGAACTAAACTGTTTTCTTGTGTGTGAACAGAATTTAACTTTGACAGTGATTAATCACTACAATTAACTAAAAGTGCTGGGAATTTTAGACTTCTACTCTGGTCCCAGAAAAATGTTTGTTCTAGAGTTTGCTGATCATGGTGTTGGGTCGAGCAATGAATTAGGATTTTATGTATTACTTTGTGGACTTTGAATCCACCATATCCACCTCACAAGCAAGGACTGGATTTTACCAGTTCAGAGCCTATATAGAAACAAAATGAATGGCCTACTGACAAGCTACAGGTCAGTATGAGGGTCAGGAATACAACAATATCCACTGGTCTCCTGCAGAAAATAATTCAGGGAAATGAATGCTCACACTGCAGTTTAGCAGGCTGGGTTTTCATGCTGATCTTACCACACTTACCACAGCTGCACATCTGCTGACTGTCCATACTCCTTAAGATCTTTAAAATTTTAATTAAAGAATGATTAAATTTTCACCTTTTATTACCTGTACTAGGTGCACAATAGGAAACTGGTTTTTCCTGACAACACAAGAAAGCACTAGTTATTGATTCTTTTCCTCTTCTTCCCTCCCTCCTCTCCCTCCCTGGTCTTAGAATGTTTGCTGAATACCGTGGGGTATGGGGAAGAGTTGAACAGAAGCTATTAACAGCTGCTGCATGCTACTGTTCTCTGTCAAGTTAGTTGTCTGGTGACAATCCTAAGGGTCCTTGTATTGCTAATTTATCAGTCAAATCAATACAGATGTGTAACACTTAAGAGTACATGAATGTCATGAATATTTGGGACCAACATCTCAGTCATGTTTAGTGGAAAAAAAAAGAGGGGAAAGATCATACTGCTAGTATTATATAAAAATAGGTAGCATGTCCTGTTTTTCATCTCCTTATACTAAAAAATGTAAAATTCAAATATCTTTAAAAATACATTTCTCATACAGATACTGCAGTGTGTTGGACCACTTCCTTTTTGTTTGAATGCCAACATTTGAGAATGCTAGATCTGAAAAAGCCTTGTGTAAACTGCACGGAATAACAGAACATACGGTAATGAGGCAACATACATGATGTTCTCCCAAGTGAAAATGATACAGAACACTCAGTAAAAGAAATTTGGATGTCTGTTAGAAATCCAAATTAGCAGCATGACAAGGCTGTCTTATAAAAATATTTCACAAGTTCTCAAAATTCCATCACAGATGTGGTTTCTCAGAGGATATTTCCTGCATGTACATCTGCTGCTGTAGCATGAATGGCTTCTACTTATTTAGATGTCTCAGGTTGTACCCTCTGAAGAGGGATGGCAGTAGTCACTGAGAAAGCAGGACAGAAGTATTGATAAAGTGCCAGAGTTTTGGGTTAGACACAGGTCTGAGCTCAGGATCAAGTATTAGGGGAGCTGGGATACACAGGGGACTGTAGGATGCACAGGAAAGCAGAAGCTGTATAGGCAGAGACTTGAGTCTGTTGCTCTTTATCAGAAAATATTAGTTATGGTTTTTTTCTGTTGGGATCTGTAAGCCTAGCCCTGGGGAAGCAGTATGCAGAAGGCAGGAATGGAGAAAGATTTTCAACAGAGTGTGAAGGAGAAGGATTGGAGTGAAAGTAATTGGGATGTCTCAGGGCAGAAATGGTGCTAGAGTTAAGGAGTACTCAGGGAAGAGATGGGAACACTACATGATAGTACATTCTTGCACACACAACTGACATCTGCTATTTCCCTTCCTATTTTAAACAGATGGTAGGAAATCAAAAGAATTTGTATGATTACCTAAAGGGAGTCATTCAAATGAGATCTGTCCTTAAAGGGCTCACAATCACAGTTTAGATGATGTGCATTTTAGCCCAGATTCACTCAGAGACATTTTTGTCTGCCAGCATTGGTTTGGCCTCTCTTATGTAATTTTTCCATCTCTCTGTTCCTAACCATTTTGTTACCTCCAACCTATGTCTTCCTACACTATTTTCACAGATCCATAGAGTGTAGCAGTCATTTAAAAGACAAGATCCTAATAATGCAACAGGAATTGCCTTTAATGGCTTTTCTCACTTCTGCTGAGTAGCAGGAACTGCAGTGTGATGCACTGTGCACCTCACAGCTGGGGAGGGATGGGCATCCAGGGTTTGGTTCCACAGGAGGCAGCAGATGTTGGCAACTTCTGGGGCTGGTCCCAGTTCAAGGAACAGTCCTGACAAAAACAATGAATGGGTATTAGGAATATTTGTTCTAAATGAGAACCCACTTTTCTGCTCTGTTTACCAAGATTAGCAGATGCCTTCTTTCCAGGAATATAGCCTAGACAATCTGGTGTTTTCTAGGAGAAGCTGTAATTACAATAAGTTATAAATACCTTACATCATTATACAACTTCAGTATTTAAATTATTATAAGGAATATTACTATCACAAATTTGACTGAGCTTTCATAAACCCTGACTTGCCAGAAATTATTCTGGGACCTTGGCAAAAGGTGACAAACACATCCTGTGTTTGTGGGTTAATAAATATTCTTATAGTATTTTTCCTCACCCACTGGAAGTTGCTGGGTGAACATAAATATGTAAAAATGAAAAATTATATCACTTGCTTGACTGAAAAATGTTTTAAGAAAAGGTTTTAGACATGTTGAAACTCATCTAGTTAGAAAAATTGTGGCATAACAGTGTGTTATTAGTACAAGGAAAACAATTGTCTAACTATCCATAAAAATCTGTAAATAATACTTTATAGTGACTGAGAACAAATCATGATTGAAATATAATTTAAAAAGCAAAAAAAAAGTTTCAAATAAAACCTTTCATCAGAGCCAGAGAGCAAATTGTTGTTATATGAAGATTAATGATGCTGTTCTTTCTCAATCATTCTCTATATATATATATATTCCTGTCACTGTCTTAAGTAAATGCTAGCCAAAATAATTTTTTGCTTTCCCATAGCAAAGTGATCCTTACTGGTGGTGGAAAGATGTGATACAAATCTTAGGCTGAAAAGTTTTATCTGCACAGCTTCATTCCAAAGACAGAGTGAAGACCCTATATTTTCAGTGCTCATGGGTACTGCTTAAAAAAGGACCTTATCAAATCAGTGCTGGAATTGCTATTGGGTTGGCTGGAATTAGTGATGCATCGGAGACTGCTGTGAATAGACATGGTGTTGTGAGGCTGATTTTTCCTTTCTTGCTTTGCTTCTGCTCTTGTGGCAACTTATTATTGAAATATCACAATTAACGTTGCTTGAAAAGGACCACTGGGGACCATTGGGTTCCAGCATCCTGCTCAAAGTGGCTGATCTTGAAGCTTTCTGAGGTTGCTTAGAGCCCTGTACTGTCAGGTGTTGAAAATTTCCAAGGATGGAGGTTTTCCCAAGCTCTCTAATTAACCCATACCAATCCTTCATCAACTCAACTTGTCCTTTTACCTCTTAAATCAGAATCAGTCTTGCTGCAGCTTGAGACTGTGAGCTCTTTTTCTTTAATTGCACGTCTGTGAGGAGAGTTTGGCTCCATCTGCGTTCCCCATTAGGGACTAGAAAGCTGCCCCAGTAGCCTTCCCTTGCTGAGACTGAAGGAGTTCAGCTTCTCCAGCTGTTCCTCATGCATCACACGCTCCATCACCCTTTTGATGTTTCTCCTTGGTTTCTCTCCTTCTTATCAGAATTTCCTCTGTATCCAAAGACTCAAAAATTAGCAGGCTGCTTGAAGTGCAGCTTTGACAATGATGACTAAAAGGTCTGTCCCATGAAACTGCTGGCTGTTTTTTCTAGTGCAGAGCAGTCTGCACTCACTACTGCATAGCCCCACTGCTGACACACATTCAGCTTCTTGTTCAGCAGACTCCCTCTTTCCTGCCTCAGGGTGCTGCTTGACCTGTCAGTCCCCAGCCTGAACTTTTGCATGGGGCTCTTTGCTCCTGCATGTGAGACTTTGGGTTTGCCTTGATGAAGTTCATGAGGGTGCTGTTGACACACACCTTTGACTTGTCAGTGAAGGCCAGCGCAGCTCTCCTGAGTACAAACATAAGGGTTTGACTTGGCTGAGCTCAGGTAAATGTGTCATGAGTTCAGTTTGCTGTTCCAGAAGCTTCCCTGAAGCAGAAAGCTGTGTCCTTTGGGGATCTGGGTAAGGGAAATCTTGGCCTCTGTCCTGTTCCACTTGGCCCCCACGGTTTCTGGGGTTGCCATGATGTTCCCGTCATTCAGCTTCTGCATTTTTTCTTTACTTAGCAAGAAGTTCCTGAATCATTATTATAACCAATGCCAGTTTTCCAAGTTAATATTACCCATTTTTTCTGGCTTCATATAGGGCTAATCAATAACTTTATAGGAGGAGTTTATGTTTGTCTATCACCAAACTCTTTTGCTCAGCAATAAGTGGCATCAAGGAGTTCAGTGCCTTATAATCAAGTCTAAAAAGGAAGGTAGATCTGACAAACACTTGCTGGCAGGAGTTGGACTTAACATAACAAGAGGGTTAGCTGACTTTGACCTTTGTGTTTACAGCATTGGCTGATATTTAGAGCCTCTTGTTTGTGTCTCTTCTCAGCTTGAGATTGTCCAGTCTTGCCACTCAGAAGAAGTTGTTCTTTTTTAACTGCCAGTCTCAAGACAGACAGGACAAAGCACACTTCTTTTTTCTTGCCAAGGGTGTCCTGAAACTATTTGAGTTAAATTAGAAGCGTTCTTCTGTCTAGATCATCAAGTGGGGAAAAAAGGTGTGTTCCTCTCAGGTCCTTGATGCCTTGATGTTTTGGTGGCCTGTAGTAAAAAGAAAAGGATCATCCCATGAAAAATAAATATTTTGCTTCAAGCAGAAGAAATGCCTTTTTGAAGATTTAACTATAAATATTTTCTAAAAATTTGAAGTCACAGAGTGAGTAATGTTAATAGGAATGCTTACAGAAACTCTGAGAGGTTTTAAATGGGGTTTATTTCCAAATGGAAGGCAATTAAATTATTTATAACAGATTAAAGCTGTGCCAAGTTCGCTTCTGATTTATTATTTCTAAATAGAAAGCAGTGCTATTTGCCTTGTGCCACTTTTAATGCAGATAGCTGATAAAAATGTGATTTTTTTTTGTTTTGTTTTAAAGGTTGCTTTTATGCTGCACTAAAACTTAATATCAGCTTAATTTATATAGGTCTTACATAATAACTCAGTCATATTATTTTACATGTTTTTGATAAAGTGGCATTTAGACTCATAGCACCCTGTTTGCTGGACACTAAGAATTTGTAATTATGAACTTACTCAATATTTTCTGGACATGAGAAGGTACAGGAACTAATGCTGCTAAGTGTTTCTGAAAAGGCCAAGCTAGATTGTCAAATGACATTTCAAGGTGCATGTGCTAATTTATCAGCAATGTTAAATCATGGATTAGAAGGTAAATTCTTTCACTCAGTGAGGAATACTGGGCTGACTAGTATAAGTTGCTCCTAATCCACCTGGCGGAATTAACGCACAAACAAGTTTAAAACCCATCAAAACAAGACTATAAAGAGTCTCTTCAACTGTCAAGCGCTAGTCAAAGGAGAACTAGTACTTTGTTAGCATAAGCTAATCTGTTTTCCAAATGTTGTGGCATAGAGCAGAAGTATGCAGCACTCAGAAGTTGATTACCAGTCGGCTGTTTACCCAAAATTAAGTGCTGAAAAGCCTTTTGTTTGTTGATTTGAACAGTAAAATGCAAACTTGGGAAACAATTTCTCTGAGTAACACTGCAAATAACTCTCGTAGTCTAATTTTCCTAAATTTGTTTTCTATTGTGATCTCAATTAATTAATTACGTTCATATTTTTTTCTAATGTTTATGGTTGAACACACACTGTTTGTAGTTTATGAATAAAGAAATTCACAGAAACGGTTGCAACACAATGGAGAAGTGGTGGACAAATTTCCTGTTTTCCTTCCCGTAATGTTATCATAATTAATTTAAAGCATGAGGACTTCTGGAATCTGGAGGTGTGCTTGTTTTGTCTTATCTGCATATCTGTGGAAATATTCTGAGCTTAAAGAAGTCCAGAAGCCTTTGTGGTTAGGGGAGGCATATGGCACTTCCCTCCCCTTCCAACTCCGTCATGTTTGCATGCTAACACATCACATGCCACCCAAATCCATGTTAATATTTATGATTCATACATATCCCTGCCTCTCTCGCCTCTTCTTTGCTGTGGGTGTGAGTCTCCTATCTTCCAACTCCTACAATAGCTTAAACTGCATTTTGAACACATTGGAAGAGGGTACTCACACAGTCTCCCATCAGTTTGCACATAGCAGTGTAAGTAGGAGGCACTGGAAGAAATTATCCCTCTTTTTTCCCCACTGGTTTTACTGTTTCTAGGGAATACAGGCTCCACTGCACCTGAGGAATGGGCTGCTTCATGTTTTCATGAACTGGCACCTGAGATGTTGTTTTGCCACCATGTGCTTCTCAGCTCAGCAAGTTGACTTTTGCATCCAGCTCCATTGGCTGGCGCAGATTGGGCTTTATTAGTTTGTGGTAAAGGGGTTTTTTGTTGTTGTTTGTTTGCTTGTGGTTGTCTTTTTTTAAGATTAGTATGTGGAACTCTTCTGGCAAACTGTCCTATTCTTGAAGCTGAGATATGGGGTATTTGAACTGTATTGTCCTTCACCCTCAAAGTATACCAGTCAAATCAGAGCCACAGGAAGATCTGTGGCAACCAGCAAGGCTGTTGTCTTCCCTCTGTCCTTGTCCCTGCATGCACATGCTGGCACAAATGTGTACGTACACATCCTGCTTTGATAAAGTGGAAAAGATGGTGTGAACTCATCCATTTCAATGTGAGGTCAGCAGACATATTCAAAAAACTGTAAATATTAGTAGTAATTTGTCAACCTTCGTTACCTGAGTTGGGAACCACTTGCATAAACTCTTCTAACTGGGCTGTGGAAAGGTGGCAGCCAGGTGATGTTTCTGACCACAACCTAAGTAGCGAGTGCTTTTCTTGGCTCTGCTGTGTCATCTGGTCCATGGCACTGGAGTGTTTCCGCTTGCATTTCAACAAAGCTTTGAAATCCTAGTCTTGCTAGTATACATTCTCACTACTGGTTTTGAACTAGATGTTGTGCCTCCCTCCTGCACCAAAATTTTCCACAGCTGTCAATTTTTATGCAGTTTCCAATAACCAACAGAAAACCTCTTTAGGTCTCTTTTTCTGCACCACTACTTTGTACTAGAAGACAGAAACTCCTTTCCTCCCCTTGAGACACTCTGGTGTCATATCAAGTAAGACACTTGAAATCTCATGAGGTATTCATAGCACTGGTTCATTTTGAGAATGGTTTTCTTGGACAAGGTCATTGTCAATTTAATATTTGACCTGGTCAGGACTTGCACATTTTCTTTCAGTTTGTCTCCTAAAAAATTGTAAGAAGATTTTAACTCATTCACACTGCTTTCTCTACCTATATGATGCCGCAGTAAAAAAATAAAACTGATCCAGAGCTGTACAAAGTACTTTTCTTCACTTGACAATGTAGTGTCAGCCATGCTTGACAGAGTGATTAGAATCATTCTATTAGCATTTTATACCATTTCAGCCTGTTAAGATTCTGGGTGACAGTCAGTACATGTTTGGCAAAAGAATGTCAAGAATCTGCACTGTTCGCTGTACAAGCTTAAAGCAATTTAGCTCTGTTGGAGTACATGGTATAAGAGGAAGCAGGCTGTCTTGAGGAACTTGATATCTGCATGATTTTTTAATTTATTTTTTATATCTGGGCAGCTTAGGACTGAATGAGCCTGACAAAATCATGGAGATTTTAAGGCAGGGCTATCTTCATAGACAGATGGAAAAACTTACATGTTTCTCTATCCAGTTACTGAATTAGTAAGTGAATTTTCTACTATGATGATTCAGGGAGTTTAGTCATTTACAGTTTATTAGAGTTCAGTCAAGCCATTTTTAGTGGCGTTTAGGCAAGTTAAAAGAGTCAATTTACACAGACATGAATTCTACTCATGCATATGAGCTTTGCTTGTGCCTAGCAGAGCATTACATGCCAAAGTAATAGCAGCAATCAGGGAGGTTTCAAATACAGCCACAGTGCAAAGGCAACTGGGCAGATGACAGAGGATTTGGTAGTTTGGAACTTCTTTGTGGTGTGTCAGTGAGATTTCTGTAGAGCTTGATTAACAGCCAGCAGGAATTACTAGTTCAGGGAGGCATGTCTGTGGACATTCCTGTTGGGATGGGTTATGAAGGAGGATAGTTTGTACAGAGAAAAAACAGTTCTTGGGCTCCTTTATTCATCTTGGGTGGCTAGCAGGCAAGGAGCTGAGGAACAAATTTTGTTGTGAGTGTGAGCAAGCATATAGCACATTTAAGAAACTAAAGGAAGAGAATTAGGGTGACCTAATTACGCTAAAATGGGCAGGCTAGCAGACTTTAGCCTATAGTCCGGATTTTGTTTCCAGTCTCCAGACTTGCATTGAATATATTTGCTTTTAAGCATCTGGGTGGTTCATCTGGGACCAACTGCAGGTTTCAGTGTGCTATCTGTGGGCATTTCACCTGCACTCAGCTCTATTTCACTTTGATGTCACATGGCTTTGTTTTCGGGGGGGAGCATAGGGAGCAAATCCCCAAGGGTCAATACTTCAAGGTGAGTAATACCCTGATCTTGGCAAGCTTAATTAAGATTTTCTGTTAGGGCTGTAAGAAAAAGAGCATTGATCAGTCTGCTTGTAGAATCCCGTACTATGCAGCTGAATGTGAGTGGTGAGGATTTATTCCTACCTTTTCTTCATCTTGCAAAGGAACAGCTGTTCATTAATCATGTCCCAATTTGCAGCATGGAGGCAGTATGTTGCTTTTATAGCTTTAAAGCTATTGAAATTTAGTGTTCATGCATGAATGTAACAGGACCACATATCAGACAGATCCACCACTTCAAGTTTTTGAAGTGGTCCTAATCTCTACCAGTTTTTATCCTGGAATATAAAGCTCAAGGAGAGGGAAACAACAAGTTAAATGTGGCTTGAAGTAGTACCTGTGACAACCTTGCCTACAGAGCTAATGAAATTGGAAACTTTTTTGAACAGGTTTCCATTCCAGTATCTCTCCATGCTTCCAGGGCTGATCCTTTTCTTTCCTTTGCCTCTCAGGCTCAATTTTGAGTCAATTCCCCATTGCAGATAAGTCCGTGTCTCCTCAGGTTTTTGTTAGCAAGGTTCCTAACTCACACTGGGATTTGGGGGTTTTTCATACCTGCTGACTGTAAGCATTGTGACTACTCACAGTCTGAATGTCATCCCATCTGAGTAGCTGCTGAAATAAAACTATATTGTCTCCATGTTGTCTCTTTTGCCAGGAATTAAGGGGGTAAGAGAATATGACACTACCTATGCTGATATGTACTCAATCCATTTCCGGCCTAAGACCTCTATAAAATGGTGAATTATTGCAGTCTCATGCTATGTTAATTCAAGCCAAATTAAAGCATACCATGAATTTCATTTGGCTTTTATAGGCTAGCTTAATGGTAGTTTATCCAAAGGATCACACATTATTCCTCATTAGATAAATTAGCTTAGCAGAGTTTCATTCGCTATGGACAAAGTTCAACTGTTTTACATCACAGAAAGATTTTAATTAAAAATCATGGACTTGTGATGGAGACTATTACACCAGATTTTCTTGACCTTTGAGTCAAAAATTTATTTTTTGCTCTTTTTAATTCCTTACACCCTTTCTAACCTCTTATTTTGTCAGCTGTATTTTAATTCTGATCTTTGTCTGTATGTCTCTGAAGTTTTTGTTGGGGAATTAATATGTATATATATATATATTTAAAAAAAAACAAACAAAAAATCCCTTTCAAACAATGATCCTTCAGAAATGTCATGCTGGGAGCTACATGCACCACTAAGTACTCTTGATGTTGAATATCATCCTCTAAAGCAGAAGAGTTTCATCTTATTTTCCAAAAATGCCAGGTGCTTTTGGACCTTTTATTAAAATTCAGATATATTCTCAAGGATGCTACAGACATCCTTGTGATAGCTTAAGAGATTGTCTCACAATTTCCAGGTAAATGACTTTCAGAAGTTATAAGAATAATTCTGAAGGGCCTTGGAGTCATCTGTGCTCTTGTTGTCCCTGGTGAATGTTTATTTAGAAATTTCTGTGGTTGTGAGCACTGAGATATGGGCCCTGTTGCCATATGACAGAGGCAGGCAAGGGAGACGTTATTTCAACATGACCCTTAACCAGATGGGTGCTGAAGTTTTTTTGTTTTGGTTTGGGTTTTTTTTTGTTTGTTTGTTTGGTTTTTTTCCATATCTCTTTACCCTCAGAATAATATTTTAATTTCATGTTAGAAAAATATCAAGAAAGGTTTCTTTATTTTTTCCCCCCCACCCCTACCCCTTTTATAAAAATAAAGCCTTTTCCATAAGTAGGTCATGATAAAGAAAAAATTCATATGGCAGACTTTCCCTACAACTGCTGAGGGTCAAGTGACTTTTCAAAATATCTTTGCACTCCTATCTTGGTTTCAGTTGCAGCTTATTAATGCAGAAAGGGGTGCCAGGCATTCTATCATGTATATCACTGGTACTTTAAATGTTTTGCTCTAGTACACCTCTATTTTCTTCCAGCTACAAGAAATTCTTGATTTTTATTTATAAATTTGGATTTTTCTCTTTTTTTATTCCCTTATTTCAGTCCTTTCTTTTATTTACAGCAAAGAGCCCTGCTGCAGTTATACGGAGTTACACATTTTTAGTATGTAACTGTTTTCAGTGTAAGGAAAAGATGCACTAAGAGTTCATAGGTGGTACCCTTCCCTGCATTATGGGATTTTCCTATTCCCAAAATTACCTGGGGAAAAAAACCCCAATCCTATTAAAACTGGGTACAGTAGCAATCAGTAGCAAACATAAGGAAAGGGGAAAACTGGTGAAACTATACCTTTAAAGGAAGTTTCAGAAAAATTATTTACAACACATAGAATGAATTATGATTTATTATTTTTGATTCTTCTTGCAAAAGGTCATAGTCTTTTGCATACTCTAGATTTGGAACACAAAATCCACTGTCATATTTAAGTGACATATCTTTTCACTTTTCTGAATTCTTCCCTATATTCTAGAAAGCACAGGGAAGGGAATGAAAGGAAATCTAACAGAACTATTTCAATAGGATATGACTATTAAAACAGGCTATTTATGACAGTGTGATGATAAATAATAAATGGAAGGGAAGGAAAAAAGAGAGAGGTACAAAATTAGAAGAACTGACATTAGTGATTCTGTGTTGAACCTGCCAGTATTGTCTCCCTTAGCTCTTCATTTTGTACTTAAGCAGCAGCTGGCAAATACCTTGTAACTCTACCACAGTACATGTCTGAGAGAGAGCAAAATAATCAGTAGATTGCAACAATAAATTTAAGTGATAATGATCTTTGGGTTCAAGTGTCTGAAACAATTAGCACCTTTTGAACTTACTTAAATGCAGAAACGTAACTGATTTCAAAGGTGCATTTAAAAAAGCATTTTGATTAAATAAAGGTCTGAAGATATTTTCCTCAAATATAGAATAATTAAAATAATTGTTTTGTTAGAAACCACTGTAATGTTGAACTTCCTAGTAAAAAATTGGAATAGCTGGAGAAAACGAAGCCAGCGTATTCTCAAAACCAGAATATATTATTTGTTGTCTAAATATGTTTGGATATATTATTTTACTGCTCCTTTGGAATTTTATGCTTTCCACAATTACACTTATTTCCATAAAACATAATGGCAATGGAAGTTTTAAGCTAGATTGGGAGGAAGAAGTGATCAAGGTATTGGTCTCCCTGTTAATACTGAATTTTCAAAAGTACATGATAGGTGTTTGAGCACCAGAATGTCAGAAAAAACCAATGCAATACCAAGACTTAGTTTTTCGTTTTATATATTTATGCCATAAAACTGAATGGGAACTTCCACCAGAGCTTTAAGGATACTTGGAAACAATTCTAATTCAAGAGGACATTGTTTTTGGGAACATCCATCCATTTCAATTAATGCTAATTGCTACATGTGTAAAGCTATCTTGTGTAATATTTTATTAGATTGATGCAGAAGTGAGTAAGTTGAATAAAATACACTGTATGTTGTGGGTCAGCCAATACAGTATGGATGTTATAAAATCCCCTCTGGTCAGGAATATTTGAACTGACACCGATTTGATTCAGGTAAGATGACAGGTCCAGCTGCAGAATAATCCAACAAAACTCAGTAACTTACACTATGGGATCTGACTAATTGTTCATTTTGCATAGTAGGATCTCTCTAAGGCTCAAATGTTAGCTTCCATTAGCAATTCACAAGAAGATACTAAATTTTGAATTCTTGCTCAACTTCTTACAGACATCCTGGCCAGTGTTACCTGAATTATGAATTCCATTGCTGTATAGCCGTCGAACAGCTCCTGCACAGGGTTAATGGTACCGCCAGAAAAAAAAAAAAAAAAAAAAAAAAAAAAAAAAGAGGCAGTGGATCTGTGCTTCACCATGGACCTCCATTGGCTGCAGGGGTACAGCCTGCCTCACCACAGGCTGCAGCACCTGGAGCATCTCCTGCCCCTCCTTTCTCACTGACCTTGGTGTCTGCAGGGCTGTTGCTTTCACTTTTTTTTTCCTTGTTCCTCCTTCACAGCTGCTGTGCAGTGGATTTTTTTTTTTTTTTTTTTTTTTTGCCTGTTATTAGAAGTGTTATCACAGAGTTTCATCAGCAATACTGATGGGCTCAGCTTTGGGCAGTGGGCAGTTTTGGAGCTGGCCAGAACTGGCTGTCAGTTCTGTGGGCAAATGTGGGAGCAACTCCTGGTGTCTTCTCACAGAACTCACCTCTGCTGCTTCTCTGCTACCAAAACATTGCCACATCAACCCACTGGTTGCATTATTTAAAGGGAGTGATCTTCATATCACAAATACACAAAATGTTTCTTGATGATCTGAACTTCTGTGTGTGTTACAGTTACACATCAGGGAAAAGCTTTGCCTTTGTTTGAGGAAAGACTTCACCTTTCAAGCTGAATTCAAGTTTACTCTGAAAAGAGGAAGTCAAATTGATCTCTGCTACTACTGCATACATAATCAGGATGGAAACATAGACAGAGTCAGTTTTGATTGCACAGGATTTATCTATTTGCTACATTCCAATTCCATTTAATATTGGAGTTCTTAAATTGGAATCGTTCAGTGTAAATGTTATATACTCCAAGAAATAGTAACGACACTGAAAATATAAGTCATATATTAAAAAAAAAGAGTATTATTGGAAAAAGTAAATACACTTCTCTTATAAGGAGAGACAGGAAATCTTTGTTTATCTGGCTTGATGGACTCAGTTCCAAACACTGAACTGAGTAAAAAGAAAATGTTTTTGAGCAAGAGGCTGAGCCTTCACAATGTGTTTAGACAGGCTCTTAAGAAATGAGGGGACAGAGGAATGAGTGGTCCCCATTGCTTTGGGATCAGTGATTAAAGAGACTAGTGACACCTAAGAGAGAATATAAACTCCTAAATGAGATGCCAAGCACCAGTACCTTAGAGGTAGCATTCTGTGAGCTGTGTATCTGGCAGAATCAGATAAAGAAGTAGCTAGATAAAGTCTAGAAGTATGTCAAGAGGTGTCAAGGTGAGTTAATTTACTGGGAAATATTTCACTGAATAGATTAAGTCCTCCTCTGCTGTTCCCAGTCCTTTTAAAGCAAAACCAAACATGATTGCTAAATACAATTGCATATTTTAGTTAAATTAAAATATGATGGAGAAACCAGATACAGAAAAGCCCACCGTTTGGGATGAGTTAACTTCAGTTTTAAGGCAGAGAAGTTCAGTGTACTTGCTGGAAGGGGTTGCTTTTGTCTTTCAAATGCAGAACACAGGAATGGCTATAGCTGTTCAGACCAGACTTGATGCAAGTACTTGGCATTGTCAGTTGATCAGCAGGAAAGGGTGAGAATTTGGTCTTGCTTCCCTAGAATAGTGGACACCAAAAATCTGTGATTCAGATGTTTCCTGAGAAAATTGCTATCTCTCAATTAAGAAGTTTTGAATTGTTTTTTTGATCTATGAACTAGTCCAATTTAATTTCAAGTATTTGTGAACTTTTAGCATTCATAACATCCCCTGGCAAGACATCTCACACCTACTTTGCACAGTGTGAAGTATTCTAGAACAATTGAAAGGTAGTGCTTTTTCTTTCAATGGATAATTATGTTGTCACCAGATGCTGTGTTTGTCAAAGTGGAGGTTCCAAGAGCAGCTGTACAAACTCATGGAAAGAAAACCCAGCTACAGCAATTAAATGCAAAAATATAATTGCTGGCTTTTTAAGTATCTAAATTGCAGATACTTGAAAACAGAGTGAGAAACCTCAGGGGAAGCATGCCCTGCCCATATAAAGCAGGCAGAGTTTGCTAACTTGATTGACATTTTTTGTAGCTCTAGCAGTTGTCTATATGTTCTTTACTGAACTGTCTGTATTTATTGATGACTTTAAAGAAGCCAATGGAAATTAAATTTAAATAATTGTTGGTGTTCCTAATCTCTTGGCACCATTTGAGCTGATGTTGTACAGAGCTAGTTTCTAAGCAAGATTTTGCAAAGGATAGGAATGAGGCTTCGTACCTTTGTTCTCTCTATTCAAAGAAGTCTCTATATATTTATGAGAATTTAGGGCAGAGTACTGCTGAAAGCTCTGATATCACTTGATAAAGTTGGATATTTTATTATGCAGATGACAGCTGTTTGTTAGTCCCTCTTTTCATAAAGGCTCTATAACATCAATTGTCAGTAGCTCAATAGACACCAAAATAGTTCCTCATGTTTACTTTTACTCAGAAAAAGTATAGTTGTGCCAGAATACAGCTTGCTGAGAAACAGTACAGCATAGCTATCCAACAGCTAGAAATCTGAACATAATCACACATGTGACAAGTGTATCCATCCCTACAATGCTCATTGCTGTGCAACTCTAACAAGATCACTTAAATTGCAAGTGTCTGCTGTTGTGCAAGCCCTGTAATTACTGAAACCTGACCGCGTTATGTAGTTGGCAAAACTTTTTATTGTATGAGAGCCATACGAGCTCCTGTTCTGTGCACCAAGGACTTGCAGTGGGTTATGCTTATGGCCGTGAGGATTTCAGTGCATACCCCAGTGTCTCTTTCACTGTCTGCCAGACAGCTTTTCTGGCAGCCAAAAAACCTCACAGGTCAGTCCTACTGCTGCTCCTGACTTTACTGATGTGTGGCCTTCACATGGGACATCCTTTCTCTCAGCTGCAGAGGGCCTTTGGGTAGATTGGAGGTCTCTCCTGTGTATTCAGCTGCTGTGCCATTCTCTCCAGAAATGTTTCTTGTCTGTGTGCACCCCTAATGCCTCAGGCAGTTCTTCCTCCCTGTGTATTCAAATTCTTTCCTCAGTGGAGGATTGTAGTTTTTATTTGTCAGTTGCTCCTCTGAATAGAATTCAGGATGGTTAACACTTCAACCCACGAATTCCTTTGACTTCTCTCCTATGCAGCAGTTCATCTGGGTATTTTTCCCAATTAAAATAGGTGGTTCTATGCACAATTTGTCAGATGCCAGCTGTGATATTAAGCTGTCTTTGTCACAGCAAGAGGCAGGACACATCACCAACCTTTGCTTAGTGATTTGGTTCTATTTTTCCTTGTGAATTTCCCAGGTAATCTGTATCAAGTCAGTGTGTTAAGAAGTACACTTAATGTAATTATTTCATTAATATGTATGTTTGCTATTTATATTATGCTTATTACTGGCTTTTGGCTGAGACTGAGCATAGCAATTAATGTGTTTGGGGTAGGTGGTTCTCAACCCCTTCTCCTGAAGAAAATTGTGATAAATGACAAGTCATATATATTTGAAATTCCAGTTTTGCTAAAGGTATTGCAGCCACAGTCAGTGTTTCAATGGGCAGTCAAGTTCAGGGGCACAGCATAGCTGCCTGGTTTTATGTATGGGTTGAAGGTGAGCTGGCTGCAGTTCAACTCAGTGACGCAGACACGTTGATAACAGGGAAATATGAAAACTTGGTAATAAAAGCAATGTTGGCTCCTTCAGATTATAATTTTCATGATATAAGTTTGCAACTTTTTATGAGGTATTCTTTCCCCTTCATTGCTGTCAGTCATTCTGCAATTAGTAAGACAACTTCTTGTTATCCACATGTGGCCAGGACTTTGTAGCCTTTGCTTTTTAATGTGGATTTTGATGAAGGTTTCTTTTGTCTTATAAACAGATTGCTGCAAAGGGTTTGTCCTGGACCTAGTTGGAGTTACTTGGAGACAACAATTCAGGAAGTTGTTTGGTGGTGACATGATGGGAATTTCAGTGATTGTTGTCTTTCAACAGCACTGTCCTGTTTTATGGTTACATATGTAGGGTTTGGGAATTGAAGACCATGAGCAGTGGTGGTGGCCACCTGGGATTTCTGAAAAAATCCCATTGTTCACAGGGCTTCAGGAGCTTGCTAAGGATATGCTCATCAGACTGGAGGCAGGAAGAAACCTTTTCTCTTGCTTGTCTGTCTGGCTTGGAAGGGCTATTATTTTTATCTGAATGTTTATTTTTTAATGCATGTGACAGACTGTTCTGTTGCTTGCAGGGAAGAATGTTATACATGGTGTATGTTGTGAAATGTGACATTAAACAAATGTGAAAGTCTGCTTTCTCCCATCTTTCTCATTTTTTCTTTCATTTCTGTCCAGTTCTGGCCAGCCACAGTATTAAGTTCTTGTTCTTTATCTCTGAGACATACCTTAGACTATTGGGACAGTTTGTCTCAAGGAATAGGCAGAGTCTACTCTAATTATTCGTGGTGGCCTAGAAGAGAAGGAACAGAGACTAGTCAGGAGGAAAGTACAAAGGTGAAAACATGGTAGGCTTTTAACTGGAACACATTGAAGAGAAGCCCAGGTGTTATTGTAGGTATTTTTGATTGATCAGTAATATATCTCAGCAGTGTGAGCCTTTCACTTTGGGAGAGATGAACAAATATTTTGGCATACCTTCCCAAGGGAACTGCTGTGTGATTGAAAAAGGGTTGTTGTCATGGTAGTATATTCATAACCATGAAAAATCAAAGAAGAAGAAAGAAAGAAAGACCTTATACCAATTCTGGACCTCCCAGCAAGCTGACCTACTGCAACCCATCATTTCTTAAGTTTACTGAAGTGAGAAACATTTTGTGGGCAAATAGTAGTTAAAAATGCATCAGTGTTTTGGATGTAAGGGTGGGTTTTAGCACGAATTTTACTTCAGATAACATGCCATAAGTCTTTATCATTTATTTATTCATAACTTTTCATGTACACAACCCTTCACAGGCTGCAACTTTAGACACTTGTTTTTCTATTAACATAATTTTTATTTCATATATGGCTTGTATTCTTCTCAAACTCCTACTTAGTGGTACATTTTAAATGTGACCTAATGAAAAAAGAAAAATAATTATATTAACTGGTTTTACGTTAGTATGAAAACTAGTTCAACAATCTCTTCTGCTGCAGCTTTATATAATAAGGTGGATGAGGGGAAAGACTTGGCTAAATGTCAATTAAGTGCAGATACCTAAAGCTCTAGTGTTCTTGGTTGCTTGTAAATTCAAGAAGTAGCTGAGCCTTCTGGTTACAGCTGGAATAAACTAGACTTGAAGTAGGAAGTGAAGGTGTAAGAATGGAGAAATCTGCTTCTTCCAATGATCACAGTCATAGTTCCCTCACAGTGTGAGCTTGTCACCAGCACATTAAACTGACAGGGGAGCCTCTGCTGTACTGAGTGGTTTGGGGTTTTTTTTTCTGCATTAATAAGGAAAGCATTGGGCTATATTATGCAACTTAAGCGAGTGTATGCATTAAATATCTGTATCCTTTTGAATAAGTGGGAGCAATAATTCTATTCTTGCAGATAGAATGCAAATATAATATTTTTTCTTTTAGCATGTTAATTCAGTAAGGAGATTAATATAAGCTTCCAAACTTCTTAGTCAAAATCTTTATTCTCTCTGCAGAATGCAATACAATTACTACTTGGATGCTGATAGTAAATTAACTGTTTTATTGAATAGTTGTAATGAAATATTGGAGGCTGGTGTGTGATAGTCTTTTAAAGAGTACATTCAAGGAAGGCTTTGTAGAGGAGGCAAAAGAGGGCTGAAAACTTCTGTTTTAAAAAGAGAAAGAAGTGGCTGTTATTGCAGCAGTGGCAGCCACTAGCTATTATAGTCTGTAGGTAATTCTGACTTCCAGTATGGTTTGGAATCGAATTCTTACCTTCAGGCACATAATTTATTAATATTCTGTTGTAAGCTTAGGAATTAGGGCTATTATGAATGATTAATACTACTTTATTCAAGGACTGATATATCTTTTGCAATAGTGACTAGCATGAGCCTTTTTTTTTTCTTAATTTTCAGTCCTGGTGTCAGTTTACAGTAAAATTCTTTACACCTGAAATAATGATCAAACTAATTATCAGGGGAGCCAAGAACAGGTCAGGTTAGAAGGATCTCAGATTGTCATCTAGCCCAGCCTTCCACTCAAAGCTGTGTGAGTTATGAGAGCAGAACAATTAATTGTTAGGACTTCAAAAGAATATTTTGTTACCTTTTGAAGACTTTGTGTTATCCTTCTGAATGACAGGCTCTCTGTTATATATTTTTGCACAGAATACTGATGTTGGAACTTTAAATAGAAGTTTAAGTAGAAGCTCATTAGGAGTCTTCTTTAGAGAGAGAACATTTTTTACAGAGACCATTAGTAGTGTGGAACTTTCCTCCATTTCTGGAAGCCCTGCTGACAATCTCATGTTACATTCCAAATTTTGCTTTGGGAAATGGTAGCTCTAAATGTAGAAATTTTTTTTGTCAACCATTTTTTACTGGATTTTTTTTTTTTTTTTTTTTTTTTTTTGTTATTTGTCAAATGGTGGTACCTAAATTCTGGTTTTGTAGAACATAATGAGGCATTTTACTGTTCTTTTACTATGGCTCATTAGGAGTCCAGAAGAGAGTGCTCTACTTTGTCATGTTTAGGTCTTATGCGTATATCTGTGGAACACTATTTTTTTCCCCTGCTCAACTGCTCAATAGTTTATTTCTTAGTTCATTGATTTGTGGCATTGAATATTGTCTCCCTCTTTCTTTTTTCCAGTGTGACAATGCAAAAGGACTCAAAGCTTTCTACGATGCAATAAAATATGGACCTAATCATCTGATGGTTTTTGGTGGCGTATGTGCAACAGTTACTTCTATCATTGCTGAATCTCTAAAGGGGTGGAATTTGGTTCAGGTAAGGCATGGAATGGAATATATTCTAATGCTGACTGTCTTGTGTCTCTGGACTTTTAAAAAATTTTAGAAGCTTAGGTTTGATGCTTTTAAAGCTCAGAATTTTGTGTAATTTTTATGTTTCAGTTTTGAAGGCCGGTGAAATTATGTGCAAAGAGTAGTTACTTGTATATAGTTCTGGATTTTAAGGCTTGGCATTTCATTGTACTCAAAAAAACTTGCAAGTTTGGGGCAACAATCATGTGTCTCAGTAGGTTAATTGTATAAAAATAATGTCTCTCAGAAAGCAACCTAGGTGAAATCAAGTTCAGGGATTGTAGGGGGGGCAAACCTAGGACTTTTGAAAAGTTAGAAGAAACAACTCATCAGACCTTAAATTATGGTTCTTCAAGGTATTTACTCCATACTCAGTCAGAATGCAGTAATTCCTATGCACTTTGAAAGTATTGAAGTGCATATATTCCAAATAGTGACTGGGTTCATGTCTCAGTATTTAACTCACTGAGCACATTTATTCCCAGTTGTTCTTCTTTCTGACTTTCTCAAAGGTCAAGTTTGTGGAAAGGTTTCCTCTGCTGAGGAATCAGAATTTATTAATGCTAATCTCTAAAATGCAGATGATAACAGCATGATTTTCTTCATTTATTCAATCCCCTGAATAATGATAATTTTCAGATGTATGGCTGCTCACAGTAGCCTTTGAGTTTTGCTTTTCTAATGTGGAAATACCTTGGCTTTCTACTTGATATTCATATTGCCCAAAGCTACTCCTGTATTTTTTTTTTTCTTAAAAACTCTAAATTATTCTATAGCAAAAAAAAAAAAAAATATATATATATATATATATAACAATTACCTGAGGTTACAGTTACAAACAGGTTCCTCTTTTCCACCTGGAATACTCACTGAGAGTAGTGCAGCAAGAACAAATGAGGCATAATTAAGTTTGTGAAGAAGATGATGATCAGAGTACAAATGGGAAAATCTTAGGAGGATAATTAAAGTAGCTTGTTAACTGTGTTTGCAATGCTTGTCAGATCAGATTTTTTTTTCTTCTGCTTTGGGATTTTTATTCAGATGTAAAAAACAATTCCTCTGTGGAAAACAAATAATAGTGCGTCTCTGGGGAGAATGGAGAAAATAACAGAAATCTTGAAACTAGCCTTTAATACTCTCTCTTAAAATTGGCCTAATTCATGACCTATAAAGAAGTATGTGGCCAGAGCGCTGGTGGTTTTTTGTATTTCTCACATGGAATTTCTGAATTATGTAGGATGTTTTAAACAGCTGGATTTCCTTGTGCTAAAAATCTTTTTATTTGTAGTCAAGTTCTGCCTGATACATTCTGGAAATCAATTTGTTCATGAAGTTTCTCAGTCTGAGGAAGGGTGATTAGAAAGCTTTTAAATTCCTGAATTTGTCAATGTATTTGTTCAATTATAGAGTAGTATGAAGTATTGCTAGCTGAGAGCATTTATTTCTCTGTGTTTAACCACTATGTCTGTGACTATGTCTTAAACATTATTTATGATATCAGTTCATCAAGGTATTCTTGACTGCTTGGGCTTAGTATCCTGTGGGCACTAGATAAATCCTCACTTGGAAAACCCATTCTTTATGTCAGGTTTTTATATCTTGATTGGCTGAATGATGAAAAAAACCCCACAAATAACAGCATGGCTGGGAAGTGTGGCAAGGCTTAGTAAATGGTATAGCAGCAATGGCAATAATCTAAACATTGTTTGTGAAAGTGTTATGTCATATAGTGACGGCAATATGTGTATCTGCAAATAAGCAGATGTAGCATGTATAAGATAGCAGGGAAACAGAGTACAAATCCTTCCAATCCTCAGGATCCACTGTCATAAGTGTCTCTGATTAAAAGCAGAACTTGAACAGAAGGAGAAGATAGAAATCTGTAGTTCTCAGAAGTGGAGTGATAATATTCAGACTGAAAAGATACAAGACTGTCCTCCCTCAAAACTTGAAACTTCACCTCAAGGAATAACAGCAAACTCACATAAATTGCTTTATGAAATCATCATGATGATGATAATTTCATGTTGCAGTCAGGAAGAGCAAAAAGAGCATAGAGACAAAAACTAATCTGACATTGTATTATTGAATAGAAGATTTGCATTTGGATGTCTGACTCCAAAGCTTTGTCGCTGTCCCTGGGCCTTCAGTTATGAAAACAAATCTCTTAGCCCTAGCAGGAACATTTGATTTGATTTACACAGGTGTCATAAGGTTCAGCAAAGTGATGACTCTCTTAAATGCAAGAGAAATTCAGCATCAGATGGATGTCTTGGGAAAAATAGGTATGAAAGAAGGGTAACAGAATATAGCAACTAAAAGAAAAAAAACTTTCCTTAGCAAATACAATATGAGGCCTGCTGACTGCAAACCATTCTGAAAGCCTTTTAGCCCTAACTTCCAAGTTACTGGGTGACTGCTTTTCCTCTGTTTGGATGAATTTTTCTTTTCTGGCTCTTCTCCGTTCTCTACAATAAGAAGTTGCCAAAACCAAATAATGAAACAAAAGGCCAAGAGTATAAATGTGCTGGAAATTTTCATACTGCATTTTCTACTCAGGGAATTACAGTAGTGATGAGGGAGGGGAAGGAAGTAGATTCTTGCAAGGTGGCTTCAGTCTCTACTCTCCTTACTGTATGCTTTTGATAATGGTAGTGTCTTTTTTACTTAACTGGTTAAATCAGGTGATTGATGGCCTGCAGCAATATGAAATAGGGAAGATTATAGAGGGTGAGAAAAGTCTCAGTTTGATGGTGATGTCTTATTTCCACATCATATCAAAAAACAGGTACTTTTCCTTCTCCATCTTGACAAATTCTGCTATAGTTACGATCAGCAGCAGAAATGGAATTTGTGTTCTCAATTAGCTGCCTTCAGCTGCTGGCTGATTTAATTATCTCTTACTGTAACAAAATTAATTATTTTTTAATGGAGCATTTTATATCTGTGAAAGCAGCAAGTTGTTTTAGTCTGCAAAGACTTATGTCATCCTGAAGGACTTTCACTGAGGTATGCTAGGTGACACAACTTGGAAAATATATTTTGAACAGATATTCTTAGTAGGACAAATGCAGGCACCCATTTCTTAGCCTCTCAAATTAAAAGCCTCTCTGTGGGTAATCTCTGTGTGCCAGCGGTCCTTTGTTGAGTGACAGTCTGAATATGGGCTGGAGGCTGCATGTGTGTCTTTGATCTCCTAGCTGTGGAGTAGAATCAGTTTGAACTTTTGGGTGTTTTAGTTTAAAAGTGCCAGTAATATCCTGTGCCTTTCAGAGTGGGCCTTAAAGGCATGAAGACATAATGCTGTGCAGTTGCTGTTCTGTAGTGGGAATACATCAATGTCAAATTCTTCCATAATACTCTTATCCCCGTTGTCTTTCAATGTGTATTCAAGGTAATTAATGAGTGAAGAAGAATCATGAATAGTATCTCTTAGTACCTTGCAAAAGACAAGTTATGTATTTTTATTCTGCACATCAGAATTCTGCTAGTATCCAGTTAGTGTAAAACAGAAGAGATAGTTAGCTATTCAGTCTTTCTCTTCCATTTCACTATATCCATCAACTGTTATCTCCATGTGAATTTCTTAAGTGGCAAAAGTATCTATTTTATATAAATTGCTGTTTTTCCTGTTTTTCATTGTCATCTCTCACTTTTCCTAATTGTTTTAGTAACATAAACATTTAATCAGCATGAGGATTTTGACTGTGCTGGTCATCGATCTTAATCTTTGGAACTCTTCTCAATTTTTGGAGATTTGTCTTTTTCTTCTGTTGTGCCATTGATGTTCTCTTACAGCCTGCTGCATTCACAATTTCATTTAATTCTGGAAATAAGCTTCTGCCAGAATCAAAGTGAAAATGTTTATGCTTCCTCAGAATATCCTCTGTTTCTACATATTTTATGTAATCTAGTCATAACTGCTGGCTTCTAGGCAAGTAACTCCTTCAGGCTATACAGTGATTAGATCATAATGACATTGAAAACTGAGGAACCTTATTTTGGATTCAGCATCTCATGTTGGAAAGTTTTCTAACAAAATTATAGGTACCCTAATCATGATGTATTACTTCTCACTCTTGGGCATATTAATACAGGATGAGTTCCTGGGTGAAAAAGGGGTGTTGGAAAGGGAAAATTTCTGGTTCTCAGCTCAAGCAATTGGATATTAAAGGGCCTACCCTGAGATTTGTGCTATTGTCCCAGACATCCATAGGTATTCAAGATCCCTGAATCTCTGAATTACTGAAAAGGCTACTGGTGTTCAAGAAAATTGGTGATGTTTCTAGCTTTTGGTTTCCTTATGAAAAAAGGCTGACTTGATTGCACTGTCAGTTCCTCCTAGTAATTCCTGACCACTGGCTGACCACAACCCAGTTTTAACAAGGAATTTCCCAAAGATTGTTAGCTTCTGTACATTTCTGTGAAAATGAGCTTCTGTGGACAGGGATTCATATGAATGAAGAAGAGGCTGCATAACATAAGCACAGAGAACTTAGGGTCAGCCATGCCATGTTGTCCTCCATGTCCAGCTGCTGTTTATGGAGAGGGGATTGACTGGATCAAGAAAATTGTTAAAAAACAGCAGAAAAAAAAATTGAGGTAACACAGAGGAAGGGTGAAACCCAAAAGGGTATGAAGTAGGAGCTGAGCTATGTGTTTGTGTGTTTGTTGGAGCCTAGGACATATGTATCTGTAAGAAACCAGGCTTTATGAGGTGTCTGTTACTCATAAAATTATTGTTAACACAGAATTTCACAGCTGTGTTCAGGTTAAAATGATGTGGTTTTACATAAAAGTACTTCACATCATCACAGAGATTTCTATGCTGGCCACTGAATCAAATTGCTTCTTGTTAATATCTGAATTTTCTAGATGCTTATACTTTTTTACCTGGAGCTCCAGCATGGACGCATAAACATTTGATAAAAGAATGTGGAGTTTTCTTTCCTTTTTAGCCTTCTTCATCATGTTTATTCCAGTGCAATGAGTTTGTGCTACTTTTGCCTTCACTGCACAATTTTCATGTGTTAATTATTTTGAGTAATGAAAAGGGCATTTAAACTAGTCTTTGGCTAAGAAGATTAGCTACTTCTATCTGTATGATGCAGGCAGTACCTCTTGAAGAGGTCTTTTTCCCACTGGAGTATGACTCGATGCACCAACAAACTAGACTCTTTGTCATTTTGACCTATAATTCACTATCGTAATCTTCTTTTCTTCTTCTTCCTCTTTTTCTTTGTCTTCTTCTTCTTTTCCTTCACTTTTCTATTTTTTTTTTCTCCTGGGATTGGAGGGATTTTACAGATTTTCTGTATTTGTGTTGTGCTTTTAATAGACAAAGTGCATGAGGGAAAAGACACCTCTTGAGGTCTTATTATATAAGGTGCAAACCTGAGGACATTCTGGTCCTGCTTTCAGGAGTTAGCTGAGCACATAAGGAAGTTTCTCTCACTTCTCTGCTGGAGTGCCCAGGAGCTCCTGAACAGGAAGAAAACACAGTAGGTCTGACCTTCAGGCAGAATTTCATGTGAAGTTTCACCTCATTTGAGAGAAGCTGAGGTGAATTTGGAGTGAGACAGAGCTTTTAGTTCTTCAAATCCTCCCCTTGATACAAGTTGCCTGCAGGAGCCCTGCCATTATTGATGAATCCTCCTGAAGATTTGCAGTTGCTGCTGGAGAAGATGATGCACGGGGAGTTGAAACAGATGATCAGTGCCATACCTGCTAATTAGGCTGTGTGTCCCAGTGTGTGGATGGATGTGTGCATGCACAAGGTAGAGCAGACTTGGAAATAGCTGTGTGTTCACCTTTCAGCTTAGAGAAACAGATGTGGCAGTACAGCAGGGAAGACTGGTCTAGGGCAAAAGAATTTCTTTAGTGACAAAATTTCTTTCACAGGGATGCTGAGTCCCAGTGCATTATTGCAGTTGTACCCTGGGGGAGACATTTACATCACTTTGCTATTAAGAGCAGAAACGTGGTCTACAAAATTTAAATTGAAAATTTCCGAAAATTTCCAGGCTGAGGTATGGCAAGAAGTGCACATCCTGAATTTCAAATGCACTTCCAGATATAGTAGCACCTTCTTTTCTCTTCTTTTCACCTGCCTAAACGCATGACATTGATTTTTATGCCTTAACCTGTCTTTCTGTCAATTTGAAACTGGCTTCTATCCAGTGTTCACTTTTATTTAAATATGATTAGCTGTTCTTTTTCATCTTGTTTGTCCGGCAGAAAATATCAAACCTACAATATATAGTCTAGTTTTTGCCTTTGATCTAGCGTCTAAGGTTCATTTCACTACCTAAAGCGTGAATAAAGGTATTTTAATATAGCTTTAGAGTTAGGTCAAAGCAGTTCAGGACTGAACCTGTATATTTATTCTAACATGATTTGCATGCTCTGGCAGAAATAAGCCCCCTTTTTTTTCTTTTTTTTTTTTTTTTTTTTTTTCTTTCCTTCT
Source organism: Cettia cetti (assembly GCA_013401135.1). Classification (NCBI taxonomy): domain Eukaryota; kingdom Metazoa; phylum Chordata; class Aves; order Passeriformes; family Sylviidae; genus Cettia; species Cettia cetti. The sequence continues at coordinate 24,824 of VZUI01048459.1, read as the reverse complement.
TAGCTGTTTGCACATATTCATTCAATCACTTTTGCTTAGTGTTGGATCAATAGTATGAAATGAATGAATGATGGTCTCAGGAATAGACACACACTGAAAAGGCAAGGGTGTCACTTTGCCTTGCAGTATAATTTGTGCTTGGGAAAACATTTAATTCTGAACAAATCTGATATTCCCTCTGTCTGAATCTGAATGGTCTCTTGGACAAAAATAAAATACATTAAGAATATCCCAAATGCGCAGTGTAATACATAAGCATTGATGGGGGTTTTTTTTCAAATACAAAGCCTTGTGTTATAATGCTAACTCACGTTATTGGTAAGGTGTTTAAATGTCCAGGTTAATTTATAATTAAAATAAATAATGGCTGCGTACTTTGGTATTTGGGGATTTTTTTTTCCTTCATGTAAGTTTTTATTGTCTCACTGCTTGTATTGCTGGATATTTTTTTCAGTTGTTCTTTCTTCTTTCCCATTTTGTTCGTTTCTCTAAAACAGGCTTGAAGTCTTTTCTCATGTGGCTTTTGCAGCCCTGCAGCTAGGTTAGACTTGCCAGGTAGAATCTTACTTACCAAACTGTTTTGGTATTGCACCTTGCAGCTATTGCAGAGCTTCCTTTCCTGCTACAAAGGTATCCCTTAGTGTTCCCTCAGGCTGCAATTTGCTGCTGCCTTTTCTGGGGGGGTGTTTAGGAGGGGAGGTAGAGAGGCAACTCTGGTTCCCATCTCTTCCTTCTCTCCTCTTCCCTGTCCTGATATGATACACAGACTGAAGGTTTCTTTCTTTGTAAAATCACTTGTAGTTCAGCATCCTCTTTATGTTGAATAAGGATGACTGTAATAGACGCCAATTTCTTTCTCAGATTTGAGATTATTTGTATGACACATTTTCCAGTACCTTGTCGGATTGTCTGGGTTTTTTTATGGTCTCACACACTGGACAAAAGTGCTGCTGAATTTTGTTATAGTGTTGTGTTTTCATTTGACTTTCTCTGGGAAATGTCATTCAATTTGTGGGGATATATCTGCATGACACAAATGCCCCATTAATGATAATATTTGATTTATTCACAGGTTATGCCAGCCCAAAGAATCGCATTTTGATTCATTAATCCCATTGGTTTCATTACTCTGTGACCCAAAAAGTTGTCTAGAATCTCTCAATGCTTAGTGGGAGCATTTTTATAGTTTCTCAGCAATTGCAGCACTGAATTTTTAACTGCCTTGCTTTTTTCCCTCTGCCTGACTCTACAAATCTTGTTCCTCTCTCGTTGAAAGCTATCTCAGGAAGATCAGATGCTAATTAGCTGTCCATCTGTATATGTTTTTTTTGCTTTAAAGATTATATTGATTTAAAGCTACCTTATTTTACTGAGAATCACTTTATCACTTTTTGGTTGATTTTTGGCAATCATTATTAATTTATTCCAAAATGCTTAGACTATAATATTGTATTTCTCTGACTATTGCAATATTTCAAATATTCTAGGAAATTTGTTTCAAGCTTCTTTTACTGCCAGATCCCCAAATGTTGTTCTTCAGATTATTTTCACTACACCTAACATTTCTGCAAAGCTGAAATTGGTTATTTTGATATGCTGCTTGTCAGAGTGACTACTGTGATTTGTTTCTGAAACAAGTAGCACTGAGTGTGCTCTACAAAACCAGCTTGCTGGCCTGTTTCTCAGCAGCCTGCTTGGAAAGCCCTGGGGTTGTTTTCTCTCCAGTCCCTTTGACCAGCCTGGCTTGAGTGGCCTTATGTGGAGTGGCACCCTCTGCCATAGCTGCTGTTCTTGGAAGCACACAAACCTGTCCACAGTAAGAAGGCAAACACAACAACAACTAAGAATAACTAACAACTAACAAATACAGCTTGACAACTATGTGACGGCAAAATTGATGTGATAAATTTTGTTGCTTCATACTGTGGCTCCCACAGCCTTAAATTCACTCCTTCATTTCATTCTCTCTCATTTGAATGTTTTTCTTCATGTCACTGTTCTATTACAGAACAAGGAAAGCATTTTCATGTGGTAAATTAACCTGCTTTTCCCTGAATGCTGTTTGGCAGCAGTTACTTAATTACTTAATAATTTTGAGGACTAGCCTAATTCATACAAATTTGACTTCAACAGCTCATGGGCATAAATAGAAGAACAAACAAATGCATCAAGCAATTGGGAAAAGAATAATCATTGTAATGAAATTTTGAAATTTAAATAAAATATTTCTTGACCTTTAAAAACAGAAAAAGTTTAATTGTGCTCCACTAAAGAAGTAATTCAATGGTGATATGTTTATAGAAAAGCAAATGCTAAGGTACAAATTCTCACATAATAGAAGCTGTTCTAAGGGCATGATTCTAAAATTCACTGTGGGGTTCTTGGTATGTGATTCATCCAGAATTGAAACCTATATGGATGACATCTGTTTTAATTTTTGGTATTCTCAGTACTCAGTGCACCAAGAACAGTTCCTGGGGATTTGCAGATTTTGCTACATGCTTTCTCCAGGCATCAGTTAAGTTTTGAAACAATTGGGAAAAAATAAGGCAAATTGAACAAGTGATAGTTATGTTTTAATTCAACATGAAGTAATTTGGAAGCACAGTTATTTCCTTTAGCCTTAGTTATCACACATAGAAAAACTAGAATCTCAGTGTCAGAGACAATAGAAGTGATCACCATAGCTTAAGAACCTCCAGACTCTGTTGGAAAAATATCCTTGCATACAAAATTGTGACTGAAACAATTTGTAGTTGGAATAAGAAGCTTTGTTTGGCCCTAGGATTACACTGAGAAGAGGAACATATTGCTCAGCTCTAAAGCATTACCTTGTGATGTCATTTCCTTTTCTTTCTAATCACATTTAAAACTTACAGCTATAGATAGCTTAAGTAACTGAGTCTAAACTTACTTTTGCAGTAGAAAATAGTTTAGCAGTTGCACCTTTCCAGTCTTTCAGAATCTTTTCTTGGGTCTCTGGATTTTAATTCTGAACTGTAATTGCAAATCCAGATTTACTTTGATTTCTTGTTTTACCTTGATTTCATTCATTGTTAGATGTGTAGCTTGAAATTTCTGAACTGTGTTAAGCCGAAACACCTTCTTCTCCTAATTCTCAAATAAAGGAAGGTGTTTTTCCAGTGAAGTGCAGTCCCCATCCTCCCTTAACCTTGCAGAAGTCTGTTAGACTTTGTTATCCAGTATACAGCCCATCACAATCTGATTAATAAACTACAGCAGGATTGGCAATATAACCACTTGAGTTTTGTTTGTGTTATGATGCAACACTAAACTAGGAAAATTCTATAATTATTTATAACTAAGCTACTGTGAGGGCACAGTGTGTATCTGGATGTGGATTCATTATGTCAGTTTGCTTTCTGAAAGTAAAAGGATTAGTGACACAGCTTCTGGAAGGCTTAAGTCAATCAGTATTCAGATAAGGGAATAAGTATGCATGTGACTGGGGAGTGGCACGTCTCCAGCAGTCTAAAATATTGCATGAAGTGCTTGGGAGCTACAATTTTGTATTCATTTTAAGCACTGTCTTCCTGACATAAATCAAGAGTTAATTTGTTCTGTTAAGAAAAAGGCAAAAAAGTTCTTCATCACAGCCCTTTTGAAAAGCTTGTAGAAGAGCAATGACAGTCTCTATCTGAAATAGTCTACAATTGCCAATCAAAAGCTGGATGCTTTTCTGCATTTTTCCAGTGGAGGGCACGAAGATGGTCAGGGGTCTGGAGCATCTCTCCTGTGATGACAAGCTGAGAGCTGGGGTTGTTCAGCCTGGAGAAGGGATGGCTCCAGGGACTTATAAGAGCCTTCCAGTTCCTAAAGGGAGGTTACAAGAAAGTTGGAGAGGGGCTTTTTACAAGAGCATGGAGAGATAAAACAAGGGGTAACAGCTTTAGACTGAAAGAGGTGGATAGATTGAGGAGGTTTAGGAGGAGGTTTAGATTGATTATTAGGAATAAATTCTTTACTGTGAAGATGGTGAGACACTGGAGCAGGTTGCCCAGAGAAATGTGGATGCCCCATACCTGGAAGTGTTCAAGGCCAGGTTGGAGGGGGGCTCTGAACAGCCTGGTCTAGTAGAAGGTTGTCCCTGTCCATGAAAGTGGATTTGGAACTAGGTGATCCTTAAGGTCCATTCCAAAATAAACCATTCTGTCATTTCAAACAAACTCGCAAATTGGATCCACTGATCTGTTTGGGGGTATCTGTAGCTGCAAGTAAAAGATCACTTCTGGGAAAGTGGCAAATGCATGCATCCTTGCTAATAATGGGGCTTTTCCCTATAAAGACATACTTCTGCTAAAGTGATCATTTTCCTCATATCTCTCATTTAATTTAAACAATCAGTTCAAAAATTTGTGTGGTAAGCAAATTTTAGCTGCTGCTTTTTTCAAGGCTCAGAATGCTACTGAGAAAAGCAGAATGACTGAGCAAGCAATAGAGATGATTAATATTAAGTTTAGCTCTTACTGACAATATGAAAATTTAATAACAAGGTTGTGTACCTATCTGTATATGTATGCATACGCACACATATCTATTTAGAATGATCTAAAACTGTCCTCAGTCTCTTTTATGGCTCAGTCTATTGCTGGTGAGCACTGGCATGTTTCAGACAAATGTAGTTGCATTCTCTTACATTGCATCAGGAATCATTCTCATTCAGAATTATGGTTGACATGTGTAAGTGGATGCTTCATAAGCAGCTTGCTTTGAAATTTTCTTCCTGTAATTTTCTGCTCTACAGTTACTTTGCCCTTTACCTGTTTTGTTTTATTCTGCTTGCTTGTGAGGAGTTAAAAAATCATCTCATTAGCAAATCTGAAAGTGAAGGAAGGGCTAGAACAAAGAATTTACTTTAACGGAAGAATGTTGTATGTTTTTTTGTCGATTTTGGTGCAGGAATCCAGAACTACAGATAAGGGACTGTAATTAGACCAGCCTGAAAGAAATTTGTCTGTAGAGACAGAAGTTTAAGAAGTAATTTTTACCTAGTGAATTTCATTGTCTCTTCAAATTTTCATGTCTTAGCTATTAAAATTCAGTAAAGTTGCAGTTGCAAAATCTGCTAATGCTTAATGAAATTAACATTAATATTGATTATGGGTTCTTTGAGTTGTCATTGTGAAAACTCTGATGACCAATGTTATTTTGTCCTTGCTTATGAAAGTCTGTATGACAGTGTGATAAAATCCTATCTTTATGCTGGTTTTAGCTTGGGAGGAAGTGAGAAAATGCAGATAATAGTTTCTTATCTTTTTCTTTTGTTAGAGCAAAGGGCAGAATGATGCAACTATGAGGCCTTGAGTTTCACTGCCTGACTACTCACCTTTATTGATTGAGACCTCAAGCCATAGTTTTTGCAACCATGATAATCTTAGAGTCCTCTTATAAGCAGACTGTACTCGAGGTAGCAGGAGGCAAATCTTCAATTAGAACACAAATCTTCCTCATAACAAATGTGCTTGCACTGGCTTGACTTGTCTCCTATTCATTGTCCAATTTTTAGATCACAATAAGAGATCTAGAATTCTTCAGCTTAATGTTGCTTTAAGAAAAGGTATACAGGTAAGTTGCTGGGTTTTAGACAACAAAACTGAGTACGAGTAATTCTTTGCTTTACTCTTTCTGTTAGCCTCATTCTTAATTTCTATTTCCCATTGCCACAATCGGTACTAGGAGGGCTTAAAGGCAGCACTTTGCCAATTAGTCATGGCTTGCACACTGCGTGTTTAACAGAAAGGGTTTATTTTTATGTCCAGAAGTCCACGTTTATTAATGCAAATGAAACAACAGAGGAAAGTCTCATAGTTAGTTCAATGGTCTAGCTGGTTATGTGAACAAGGAAAATGAAACATTAAATGTTGTTGTCCAATACTGTACTGTTTCACGGGCAGATTATTACAGTATTATAATCACCTTGGAAAGACAGCTTGTGCCTCCAGTCACAAATGAATTCACACAGATGGTGACATTCTTAGCATAGTTGTAAAGGGAAGCAGTTGCAGGGCAGTAAATCTTAGAATTAATGTTTACTGAGAATAAGTGATTGAGAGTGCTACTTTGGAAGTCTTAGCTACCTATCCAGAGACTACATAAATCCTACCTGAATGTTTTCCCCAAAAGCTCCATTTATAAGAGGTATACTTTCAGAAAGCAAGGGTAATATTATTGCCTGAGCTTCCTCAATGAATAATGAAATGTGCATTACTTGAATTCTATAGAGTGTCAGGCTTGTCCATGTATGAAATGAGTTTTGGTAACCCCACTATATGAGGACACCTTGAGGCCCAGTATCTCATAAACTTACCATCAGACTTTGCCCTTGATCCTACACTGCTTCACAGTATAAATGTCTCTCATTCTGCATCTCTTGTTGGTAGTCAACCACCACCATGCCATGCTGGGTTCTGTCAGGAGGGGTTCCATCCCAGGTGATATTGCTTGTGAGTTTGCCAGGAATTTTGACTGCTATTTCTACAGTTATGAGAAAAAAAAAAACAAAAACACACACACAAAAAAAAAAAACCACAAAAAAAACCCCAAACCAAAACAAAACAAAAAAACCCCCCAAAAACAAAACAAAACAAAAAAAACACACCAAAAAAACAAAAACAGAAGAGGGATCAAAACAAATGTCATTTTTCTGAATTGTCATCAAGATTATTGTGGCCAATGTTACAATTTCTGATTTTGTACCTCCTTTGCTTTTGGCCTTTGAGGAAGGCAATTCTGTCTTGCCACAAAACATCAAAGGTGCAGTGAACTGTCTCAGATGGTCATGGCTCAGTGCTTACACTCATGAAATTAATTTCTAGGGATTGGAAGTGGTACTGTCTCAGCTTCTTTGGTGATACAAACACTGCATGAATACCCAAGTCATCGAAGAGAATGGATGGATTTCCACCTATCTTTGGGCACTCTAAACAGTATTTATATGGAATAATATGCATACCCACCTTTAAAATTTACCTGAAAATGGAAAAGTGCGAAAGAATGAAGTGTACAAATTTTCAGAACATGATTTTATCCCAAGAGTATGGAGTTAGGAAACATGCTGCTTAAGTCCTGCAGAGGGTGGGATTTCAGATGCACTTCTCTACTTGGAATGGCTCATTGCTCTAGTTCTAAACACCCCCCTGCCTAGCATGCCTGATGTCTTTGAATCACATCCCGAGGCACTTTACTCTCCCTGTGTGCTGTACAGTGAGCCTAAGAGCCTAACTTTGTATTCCATTACTCTGAAAAAGCATTGATGTTCCCAGAGTATGTGTTTGCCAGGTATTTCTGAAACCATGCCTGTCTTTCATCATACTGCAACTGCTCACTATGTTCAATCACCATACATAAAACTGCAGTTCTAATTTTAACATTGCAATTGACTTCTGTGGAAGTGGCTGTAATGAACAAAATGAAAAGTTATTAACCAAATCCTTTTTCCTGCTCTGCAGTCTAATTGTCATCTGGAGAAATCTCTTTGGAGTTGTAGTAACAACTTCATGGGTTCAGTAGAGAGGATGCTGTATGCCTCTACTGAGGCTTTAAGCCAGTACTAGACATTGAAGACCAACACAACAATTAAAAAAAAAAAATCCCTTTCATGAAGATTTTGTCTGATTTTAGGAAGGCCTAGATGTATAAGGCAGTTCTCTTTTTTTCTCAGGTGGCTCCAGGTGCTGGATATGTACAACTTTGTGCATTTTATTTAGCCTTGCTCTAATCAATATAGGTTATTGTCACTTAGTTGCAGAAATAGGCCTTAACACAATGTTCTGGTTGTCTTTTAAGATGTTTCCAGCAGATAAGGTAGTAAAGGGGTTGCTGGTGTTTTACTGTGAAAATAAAACAGCCAGAACAGCTGCCCAGAAATTTGAAGGTTTATGGTTCTCTCCTAAGTCAAAATCACCTCAAAGTGCCATAACCAGTAGGCTGTGGAGCCACTGTCCCTCACATGCTCCCTTTTTCTGGTCACACATACCTTTCCAAGGTTTTGTGAGTGTAGTGTGCAGTGAGGCTCCACTGACATGAGGTAGGAGAAGGTGTAGTTTGCACCCTGAACTTAGGGTGGTGATAAAAACCAGTGTCAGTGCATCAACCTGTGGATAACTTGGACAAGATTCTCAGACATGTGGTGTGACTCTTGGGGATGGTGCTGGGGCAGGGCCAAGAGTTGGACTCGTTGATCCTTGTGGGTCCCTGCCAACTCAGCTTATTCTGTGGTTCCCTAATCTATGTTTCCTTCCTTCATGACTTACAATGACTCTAAAAATATGAGTGCTCCTACGTTCTGGCAGCCAATGTGTCTAGATAAAAATAATGAACTGTAGCCAGCTGCTTTGGCAGGGCAGGTGTCCGTACTCTTCTTCAGTTTGCAATCTGCCTGGATGGGTGTAGGGATCTGCTATCTTGATTGATGTGGCTAATGATTGCAGAACAAGGATTTGGCACTCCCCACTACCCCAAGCATTCTAAATGTGCTAAACATGCCCTATTTACTGTATTACTTGTTTTCTGCACCATTATATTTCCAGCTCGTGTTATAAGGAAGCTAAATGTGCACAGAGTTCAAGGTGCTCTTCTGAGACCCAGCATTCACAGGTTGAGTTCTGCAGTATGTATCTTGTAGGTACTGCGATAATTAATTTCACCTATAACTGAGTTTGTATTCACTATGCTACCTGAAGTTACCTTGTACAACACAAGCATACAGTGAGGACAGGAACAAAAAATAGCTGGTTTATTGATTGTAGCTTAGGGGTCATTGTCAAACATTCTAGATATGTATAGAGGAAAAATCCATCTCTGTTCCTCCCTCAAGAGTGTATGACTGATCTTGTCAGCTTTAATTTTTATGAAATTTAGAATGTGACATTTGGTCTGTCTGAACTTACGTCCATGTAGAATACTGTCAGCTCTCTGGAGTCAATTCAGAATAGGGCACTCAAATTATCTGTCTTACAGGAACAAATTGCTGGAATGGGTTTTTCGGGTAGTATGAGAAATCTTCAGTTTTTCTTTAACTTTTGGATAACTTTTGAAAAGTCCTTAAAGGAGGAGAATATTATACAATTTGGATATTGATTACGTTCAATTTTTAGAATTTCATAGCAAGTTTTTCCAGAACAGATCCCAAGAATCACTATAGGGGTTTTCCACCACTTCAACACACAGATCATGTCTTTCTTATTTTACAAAAAGCTGAGCCTGGGAGAATCAGGAATCACAGCATAAGATATGAAAGTACTCTAGAGATACCAATTTTTTTCTAAAGAGAGCTTTCTTCTATCTCTTTTGATTCTATACCCAATCTAGAAATACGTGCTCCATATTTTTTTCAAAACACAGACTTTATTAAAAATTAATTTAATTTTAATATTTTCTAAGCTTTTTTCAAGCAAGTTGAAAGACTAAGTATTTTTTTTATTTTGAAGATACTTGTCTTTACGCAGTGATTCCTAGATCATTCTTTAATTATGCACTACTTTAATTATGCCTAAATAATGATGAACCTCCACATTTTTTTTTCAATTGCAGTATCTTTTTTTTATTTTGATCATAAAAATATATAAACCTGTTCTATGAAAGTATGCTAGAACATGCAGCTCAGAGCTGAAAATATTGAAGTTTTCAGTAAAACAGGCGTGATTTGATTACATTGCTCAAAATTAAAATCTACTATCTGACAGTATTTATAATTCTGTGTTTTTATTAATCTGTATAACTTTTCTTTGGGTGAAGATGTAAATTCTTAATGATTTTCTGCATAAACCAGTTTTCAAAAGTTCTGCTCTCAGGGAGACATACCTTAGTACTGTTGGAGCTTACAAACATTATACAGTGATGTCTTATCTCTATTTGACCCTAAGTTTAAATTTTATTTAGAAATATACTTGAATTACCCAGAGCCATAAAAATGGAACCTCTTTTTGCAGTGCACAAATGAGATCCTGTTTAGGTCCATTCTCTGGTTTTAGCATAAACATGTTTCCTTGTTGGAATGCTTTAACATTAGAGCACAGGATCTTCTGAGTAGAAAGGCAGAAAATTTTTGTTCAATGTGAGTGATCAAACACTGAAACAGGTTCCCCAGGGATGGTGTGGAGTACCCATCCTTGGAGATACTTGGGACTCTTGGCCTCACTGCTTTTGGCAGACTGTAACCAGGAGGTTGAATCTGAGGGAGGTGATCCTTCCCCTCTTCTAAACACATCTGGAATGGTGTCCAGATCTGGGCTCCTTGGTACAAGAGAGACATGGGCATGTTGGTATGAATAGAGGGCCACAGAGAAGGGATTAATGGATTGAGGTGTCTGTCATATGAAGAGAGCCTGAGGAAGCTGGGGCTCTTTAGCCTGGAGAGGATAAGGTTTGGGAGAAGCTTGCCAATGTGTATAAATACCTGATAGAGGAAGTGAAGAAGGCAGAGCTATACTTTTCTCAGTGGTGTCCAGTGACAAGACAGGAGGAAATGGGCACAAAGTGAAATGCAGGAAATTCCATGTCATTGTAGGGGTGACCAAACCTAAAGAAATTGTAGAAAATCCCTTCCTGGAGGTAGTCACAAATGTGACTGAACAGGGCCTTGAGCAACACGCACAAGCAGACCTTGGTTTGAGCAGGGAGGTCAGACTAGACTAAGTCTCATGCTGCCTTCCTACCTCAGCTATTCTGAGATTTTGTGAATGTAACCCACAGTCTTTATTTTTATTTTTTATTGTAGACTAAAAAACCAGAAGTAATTGCAGTGAAATTCCACTGGCAGATTGAAATTTCTATAGGTTCCCCTATCAACTAAAAATGATAAGCAGATTTTATTTTAATCCTGTTTAATTCAGTATACACTTAGTGTTTGGTTTTGGGTTTGTTTTGTTTTTGGTTTTGTTTTTTTTTTTTCCCCAAATCCTCCTTCAGGCTTTTAAAGCAATAACAATGAAACAGAGTGCTATACCCTTTGAATATTGAATTGAATATGACTTGTTGCATAAATATGCATTTCTAAAACACCAAATTCTTAAAAGCACAAACAACCTTTGTTGACCCTCCTTTGAGCAGGAAGTTGGACTATTCATTTTTCTGTGATTCTGAAACTGCTGAACCATGGTGGTTCCTATTAGGTTTAAAAGTCTAAAGATAGTTTATCTCTCACACATTATAATTCTGAAACCCTGGCATTCTTGGCAATTTCCAGAGTATTGAAACTTCATTTTAGCTTCATGAATTTCTGGTTAATAGAATAGCTCTTTGCAAGGTTCTGTGTCTTGCCATAATCATGTTAAGTGGTTAGTAAAGTGTTAAAGCTACTGTTCTAAAGGCAAAGTTCTTGGGCCTCATTGTAATTTACCAAGCAGCTCCAACAATCAAAAAATATGACAGTCAGTAAAATTTAAAAGACCTTTCAAAAAATCTTGTAAGCCTAAAAGACAAAAAAGAGAACAGGCAGAAATGTACAGGAATAGTGTATTGGAACAGTGTCTGCTTTCTGTCCTGAGCAGAGACTGAATAAATTGTATGCCTTCCTCCCCACTAAAACAAGGATGGGAACTCAAGGGGAGTTTCATAAAAAACGGTCAGAAGATCACTGCACTGAAAAAAGAAGAGGAATATAGGGAAGAGAGAAAATGTACCTATTTTAATGCAAAATTATACTTTGCATGGGGCCAAAACATTTGGTTTCACTTGAATTTCAGATGAAAATAACTATAATTCCTCATCTATAAACATAAATTAAATTTTACAAGTTAGTTAATCCTGCTGGAAAGATTGTTAAATTCTACAGTCATAGCCTCTTTAAGAAAGATTAAGTGGGCAAAACACAAGGGGGAGCACTCAAAAATAGCATTTCTTGTTGCAATGTCAGTGACCTCTTGAAAGAAAATTAACATTTGAGGGATTACTGTCAGATTAGAGAAATATGAAGCAGGTAATCATTATGAAGTTGCTACCTGATGTTTGCAGAAAACTATTAGATCACTGTAGAAAACAAAATGCAGGACTCAGGATATAGTTATATATATAGGGGAAAATGAAGATACATAATAGAGGACTTCACTCTGGATTAAATATGGTAGAAATAGCAACTTCTCAAACAATGACAACAAAGAAAAAGGACTTGAACTTATGCTAATGTTTAAATTAGCACAGTTTATAATTTAACGTTATTCATATCCAGACATCTACAGGTTGTCATGATTATAAAACCTAAACAAATGGAAAACTAACAGGCATACTGGATGACATTTAATGAAAACAAAGCTAAAAAAGGAGAAAGTGATAACAGTTGATGGAAATCAGAAGGTAGGAACATTTGGAACATAACAAGATCTTGAGCAGTCTGATGTGATTAGACCTGTTCTGGGCAAAGGTTTGTTCTAGGCAACTTCTGGAAGTCCCTCCCCACCTAAAATATTCTGTTATTCTAGGAAGTCAAAGGAGAAGAGCAATAAGATATGTTTAGGTAAATCAGGGACTAAAGAAATCTGACAATATCAGTTAAGTGTTAGGAGGAAATAGTATTGTCAATAACAATGTGTAAACAGAAAAAGTGTTTCTTTAATATCCTTGTACTTTTTAAGTCTGTTCTGGGAAAGCGGATGACAAAATGCTACAGGTTTTTCTGCAGTAACCTGTGAGAATGATGGCTGGGTATTTTAGAACAAGTTGTTTTAAATAAATCTCTATTTAAATTTTCTGACAAACTGATCAAGGCCCTTGTGAGTGTTTGTCATGAATGTTATAATCTTGGACTAACAAAGAACTTCAAAGGCACTAGAAGGGAGCTAACATTGTACTGTATGTTAAAAGACTGTAAAAGATAGTTTGAGTTGATACAGGCTAAAGTCAGTCCCAGAAAATGGAACATGATATAGATTTTTGACTTACACCGAGCAAACGTAAGAGAAAAAAATGACACATGGATTTATGAAAAATTACCTTCTGCCAAACTCCTCTTGCTTTGAATTTATAGTTTCTGTTGAGGAAAAAACCCTACATGTTTATAAATTGAGTTAGGTTCTGATTAATAGAGGCATTTGCCTTGCAGATTTACATTCCTTAGGGAATTGTAAGTTACAAAACCAAGTCACTAGAACAGAGCGTTCTCGATTAGTGAGAGAACAGCGTGTCTGCATAGATTTTGGATTTCCCTCTTCTGGAACGTTTCTCCTCTGGAAAGCAGTGTTCCATAAAAAAGGAAAACAAACAAAACAGTCCTGGTAGATAATTGGTCTGTCATCACAGTGTGATGCCACACTCAACATTGGATTCTTGGATGGATAGGCAGTCAAATAGGGGAATTTTTTAGGAGGAACTCTGTACCTAGTCCTGGTATCCATATGCAAAATTTTCACAGAATAGCTATGCAAGTAGCTAAAATGCAGTGAAAAGGTCTCATAATAATGAGGTATTCCAAGAATTCTGTTGAAACCCTCAGACGTATAATGGTGAATTTTTGTCATCTGAACTATATAAAAACTTCTGACCACTTCCATATCAGGAATAATTTTAAGTGGAAGCTTTGAAATCACTGGAAATAAGGCTAGAAATAAGATACAATTTTTAGCAGCAGATATATTTAATATAACAATTTACAGAAGTTTTCATTCAATTCTACCTTGCCAGCAGGTCAAGAGGAAAGATTTTTCTGAACTAAACTGTAGGTTAAAGACAATGTAATCTGGGGCAGTACTTCAGCATGCCACACATATGAGGTCATTCCGTATCTTCAAAATTATTCAGTCCAGTCTCACCAACAAGTTATCTGAACACAGATATTCTTACAGGAAAACTAAAGTGTTGCCATTTGTAATATGGAAACATGGAGAATGACATTTTACAAAAAAAATCAGAAAACCTTCCTTGGATAATGGAAAAAGCTGTTTTTTGGCTTAAATTGAGGAAAAAGTATTAGAGGGAAATTATTCTTCTGGAAATTGCATGAAGATCATTGTAGTGGCTATTAACAGTTCATTGTACACAAGATAAAGTAATTGCAAAAAAAAAAAAAAAAACCAACAAAAAAAAACAAACAAAAAAACCCCCATGATTAGTAAGTTTATTGCTCAGATATTTTAGTAATTTGATAGAATTTTTTTTTTGTCAGAAATCCACAGTGAAGAAATCTAATTACTATCCTCATTTTGGGTGTTGTCTAGAAGCAGGCAAATGTCTTCCAGTAAAGAAAAAATATTTGGCTTTTTCAACAAAAAGAAAATTTGTCATTTGCAACTGGAAAATTTGTTCATGTAAAGATGTTTTCTGGGAAAAGATAGGAAGGAAATATTCTCAATCACAATACCTTGCAAAGAGATGAAGAAAACATATAAATGTTTTTTTTACTTTGTTCTTAAGTTAAAGCAGAAATAATCTTATTAAATGTTTTAATACCATTTCCTTAAATCACATAAAAAGATAGGCTCTGTTTCTATCATTAATATTTTTTTAGCTTTTGTATAGTGAAGAAAAGCTTGTCTCTGTGCCCTAAGGCATCAGACATGTAACAGATTCTTCAGCAGCTGTGGAGACATGGAGATACCCTTTAAGGAAAATCGCCCTTGTGCTTTTTGTCTGCATCTGGGCCCAGCTGGCTAGGAATCTAAGACAATACCTGAAGTAGCATCTTAGTTCAGATCTGGAGTGTGGTTTTGAAGTGCATTCTACCATTGTCCCCACTTACCATGTTTTGGCTCTTGCCAAAGGAGGTCTTGAAGCACTGAAGGAATGATGCCTTCTGCCATCACCTGTACCTGGTAAATACTGTTCCTGAATAGCTGCTTGGTTTCTCTGTTTTTGCTCCTGTATCTTTAGAAGCCCAAAGGGTCCTTTTGCAACCAGGATTCTGAATACTCACAGAGCTAAGGGAAGAGACCTTATAGGTGGAGTTATCACACAGAGCTTATCCCACTGTGTATCCAAAGCTTTGCACATTCTTACTCTGGGTTTTAAAAACTTTTATTGAAACTTCTGTTTTCTAGAAGTTGAAAGTAATTTATTTGCAGGGTCCAAAATCTTCAGGGCAGAAGGGGCAACTACAACATATAGTTTGATACGCAATTAAAACTCTGGACAAAATTTTTCAACTTTTTGTATAGCCAAGTAATTTATGGCTAAGCTAGACTGAATCTTTATAAAAGACATCCATTTTTTATTTAAAATGTTCTGCAGAGAATCCAGCATACCCTTAAGTGAGGTGTTCCATTGATTAATTGCACTCACTCTGAAAATATTTCCAGTCAGACTTTGCTTAGCTTCAGTCTCCAGTCATTTATCTTTGTGCTTTTGTCTGTCAAGAAGCTGCTTGCCATTGAAAATTTTTTTAATGTATAGGTACTTACAAACTGACACTTTGTTGCCCTTGGGAAAACAGTTCTGTAAAAGTGACACACATTTTCAAAACCCTTTAAAAGAAAAGAAGCCAGAATTTAAAACACTACTTTGCTTTCAATTCTTTCCAATTTCAAGGGAATAAGAATTTCTTTCAATATAGTATAGTTATACTGAACTTTCAAGAGATGGAGGGAACTTTTTTACCAAACCAAGGCCACAAGTTGAAATGAAGTAAAACTGATATAGTATTCCTTTTTGTTACCTCATATGTCATCATTTTCAGAGAGATAAAACATGGTTATTTTACTTTTTTTTTTTTTACTTTTTTTCTGAGTTTCATCTCAGAAAGTGGCTTCTATTATAGCTGTTACTAAAACACATGAGTTTTCCCCAAATTATAAGATTAGAAAAACCCAATGGAAAGTGCAGAGATGATAGAGCCAAGTTTTCCATTCTAGCGTATATGATGATAGGACAAGAGAAAATGGATGTAAGTTGCAACATGGTTAGTTATAAAAAAATGTATTTTATTTTTCACTATGATCAGAGACTCAAACAGGTTCCCAGACAGGTTTTTGAATCTTTGTCCCAGATGAAGCTCAAAATTTAGCTATACACAAACCCAGGCTACCTCATCTAGAAAACCCTGCTGAAAGCAGAAGTTGACCTCTTTGATCCTCAGGGGTCACTTTTGTCTTGAATTCTGCAGTAACACCACAAGTGGGGCTATGTGAGTGTTTCAAGCTTTCTGTCTTTGAAGGAAGTTGACAAGAACTTCCTCCTCCTCCACCTGGTCAAGAATTTATGTGAAATGTGTTGAAAACTGGTGTCTTTGAGATTTGGAGAACAACCCCATAACCATATGGCTGGACCAACTAAGCTTCATTTCCTCAGGCAAAAAGACCCAAAACAGACAGCAGGTCCTTGTTCAGCCATGTCAGCTATGCACATGCAGCATGGGAAACAGTGCTTTATTAAACTGGTGATCTAAATTGGCAGCTTTGTTGACATGTAGCAGTAAACTACTGAGGTTCCATATTGCTGATTACTAAATCTAAATTTCTCAATTTTATCTTTTGACAATCAGTCATATTTGGGTAGACTGTGATGCCTAAAAGTAATTAAGACTTTTTCTGGTAGTAAGTAAATCGAAGCTTGGAATTTGCATTTATTGATAATTATGCAGAAAAACACCAAAAATCATGGAACAGAACTAATTTTCATTCACTTGAAGTTTATCTCCCAGTTTTCTAGCCATGACAAAATATTGCCTGTATCAGACAAGTCAGTGTACAAGCAATGCAAATTAATAGCGAAGGGAAAAATGAATCTCTCATTCTAGCACATATTGTGACACAAAATTTAAACATGTATCATTCTATTACCTTATTCATTCCATTTAATCAAACAGAGGACATACGTAGCTTTGTAATTTTTCTATAAATAAGCCACAAATTCTGGAAATTTTTAAGTCAGGGAAGCCAGGCTGTCAGCATTCAAATTCGAAGTTGTCTTGAAGATTGTACTCTTTGATATGTACCTGATAAAAATAAACTTGTTATGTAACTCGCTGATTCACTGAAGAGAATAACTACATGCTTAACTTTTTATGCACTACTGGATCTAGTAGCATTCAGTAAGTACACGTAAGTCAATTCAAAATTATTGAATGACAAGAGTCATTGTCATCATTAGGAACATAAATACATTTCAGCACTACTGATCATTAACAGGATATCTGGTGAATTGGCTCCTTGGTTTAATTGCTTATTTTAGCAACATCAAATATTTCAGTAGTTATGAACTTCCTGTAAATTTTTCAAGAATTTATTTTCAAGAATTTTCAAATTCCTGTTGACAGTGAGAGGTCATAAAATCACAGTATTTAATCAAATATGTTTATTTAAATCCCCAAGAGTGTTCAACTCCATTAATTCCATGACCTCTTTTTCTTTGTGCTCTCTGTCCATGGAAAGTTATGATTTTGTTTCAATTAATTATTGCTAAACCCCTGTTTTTTCTTCCTCTGCTTCTCCCATAATCTTCTCAAGATCACTATGGGTAAAACTAAGCCAGTATTTATATCTCTTTTCCTTTTACATTTTTATCACTGTGATTAGCGTCCTTCTTTTGCATAATATTTGCTTATTTGTATGTGGAAATGAAACAGTGGTGATTTTTTTTCTGAAAGAGACTTTAATATTTCCTTGTGGTACTCCATATTGAAAAAGATATCAAAAATTCACAATGCCTGTAAATTTCTAATGTGTTTTCTATATGCTGAAGGGATGTGTGGGGTCTTTTTCTGTTTTGTGGGAGGGTGAGGAGAATGTTTGTTTTGTTATTGTTGTGGGGGTTTTGTTTTTGTTCAATTTGTCTAAATCTGCCTGGGGCATCATAAAAACAGAGGCTGGAGAGTCTTTTTATGTTGATTGTACATATTCTATGTACCTGGAGAGGAGGGGAGTTGTTTTTTACCCAGAATGATCCTCCAGGTTTTTGACTAGGAATTGCTTTGATTTGAATTATGATTTCTGCTCATGAATAAATTGGTCAGAGTATGGTATTGCAAATGTGTGATTTGAAGATCTTTCAAACAATTTACTAACTGAAATTTTAAATACACATTATTTAAAATGTAGCTAAAGTAATTTGTGTTCTGCTACACAATGGGATCAAATTCTCTGATAGCAGATATATTTCGCAGTAGCAGCCCGTGAATTCTATAGCAATATCAATTTATTTTATTGCTAAATAATACACTTCTTTTTTCTCACTTGTCCTTTGCAAAGATACAAAATATGACTCATAGCTGAAAACACTCAACAAAATGCATATTTCTATTTCTATTTCTATTAATAGTAATATTATTTATATTCAACAAATGCTTTCATGTGTTCTCCAAGTAGTACAGCCACATCACACAAAATCCCTGTCTGAACCTGCTTTTCCCAATGTGCCAGAGGAGGGGCTAAGCTTGAAGGCTGTTAGAGCAGCTTTTCTTCATCATCTGGATAAGATTATGCTGCTGCTTTCTTCATTAAGTAGCCCCAAGTCTGTGGTGCAACATGCAGCATAAGCATATCTGGAACAAAAAGCCTAAGTTGTGTGGCTGACACTACTGGCCAACATTTCCAGCTATTTCTATTCCCTCTGCAAGCCTAACACTAGTGTTTGCTTTCCTGCTTTTTGAGCCATGCATTGTATTCTAGTTAAAGTGCTTAATGGGTAAATCTTCCAAGAGTCAGCTGCAAACAGAAAAAAAAAAAATTAAACTTACATGACATTTTTCATACATGTATGTGGAAAATTGGAAGGTTTGCTATCTGCAGATGCTGTGGACCTACCTTTTATTAAGACTCTTGTAACAGCAAGGGATTTGATTCTGATGTGAGAGGTCCCATCCAGCCTACATGCTGCCAAATAGTGAGATCAGAGATTATCAAGTCAACATGGTACAAATGGGAAAAGGCAAGAAAACGCACCATTCGGAGCTGTCATTTTGGCAAATATATGCAGAGCACACTTTCCAGTTTTTGCTACAAATTTAGTCTCTTCACTGATATTTAGCTTCCTTGTTGCCTGTTTATTTTAGTATGTGATTACAAGAGGGAGAGGAATTAGGTAACTGCTGAGCTATATTTCAACATTATGGGACTTAATTTTTGATGTAAGAGGAAATTGTTGCATCATTCTT
Source organism: Cettia cetti (assembly GCA_013401135.1). NCBI lineage: Eukaryota > Metazoa > Chordata > Aves > Passeriformes > Sylviidae > Cettia > Cettia cetti. The sequence goes on along the minus strand of VZUI01048459.1, from coordinate 5,788 downwards.
TGACAGAAGACAATTGTGACAGGAAATGCTTGTGAGCTTTAAAACAAGACTACCCTTTTTCATACTGAAGGCCATGCTATATTCTCTAGCAATATATAAAAGTATATTCTCATGCTTTTGGTCTTCTTTGTAATGCTCCTTTTTGCATTTTTCAAATCTCTTCAAGCCTTTCTGTAGCTTTTGATGTCAGTGCCTTTCCCATTCTCTATTATGGTAGGTTTTTTCAAGTCTGATTTGGCTTGACCATCACCCACATATATGTTCGAAATTCTGGGGTCTAAAGTTCTTTAATGGAAAAGAAGTGGAGTTTTACTGATGTAATGCAATGGTGTAGAAAGCTTACCTTGGAATAAAAGTGATAAAATAGATCCTAATTTTATATATGTTTTGCATAGCAAGCATAAAGTCTTGTAAAGATTCAACATAGTGACTTTGAAGTCATTTGTGCAGTCTTAGTAGATGAACTGAACACGATTGCATGGTTTTAATTAAGCAAATGGAAGAAAATACAAAATAAAGAAGGTGGGTTTACTTTTGACTCCAGCACAAGTAGAATGACTGGATTATCTGTAGTACCTTGCAGAACTGTAGAATAATAGTCTGAGGACTCAAATATTATATGTATTAGAAGACCTTTAAATTAAAATTTATGAAAATGGTGCTGTATCTGTCTGGGAACATTTTGGCAATTTTTTCCATGTTCTTTCTTCAATCTAGTTTCTCAGAGATAGAATAAAGATTTATAGAACTTGATTTGTATGCAAGGCATTGATTTATAATGTTACTGACCTTCTCTGACTTAGCAGAGAAAACTTAATGCGATCCCTTGTCAGCTACAAAAATTCAAATGTATATATGGGGAGATATTTTCTTTCTATGCAAGGGTCAGCTGCAGTTTCCTAAAAGTTGTGTGAGGTTTGCTATGCCTGGAAGTTTTCTGAACAGTGCAATCCAAGTGAATCACAGGAGGTTGGAGCTTGGTGTGGGTAGTGTTGAATGATCTTTGCTTGTCCATCTCACACGGGGAGCTGGGTGTGGGCACCTTTGGTGCTCCTCCAGGCCTCACACCTTGCTGTCCTCTGTGTTAACTCTGTAGAAACTGTTTGCTACCACGCCATGGAAAGAGGTGAAAGATAGATGCTATAAAGAGATATATCTTTGCTTGTCTCTTCCCAACTCCTTTTTTCCCCAGTTATTATTGTTAAAGCAGTAAAGTTGTGGTCCCTGGTGTTAGCGACTTTTTAAACCCAAGTTACAGAGATTGTTCTCTGTATCACTTTCTAATGGCTGGAGATGAAGAAGAAAACTGTCTAGACTTGTTAGTTGTCTTACAGACAAGGGCTTCACAAACAGTGAATTATGTGTTCTGTAAGGCTGAGATTTAAAAGCCTCTCAATTCCTCTGTCAGTTTCAGCATCTGCCATTAAAAAAGCTGTTTGGTAGCTGTTACACTAAGGTTAGGCAGGTATTGCTGCTCTTTTTGCTGTGAAAACAGAAGACAAAGAGGGTTTTTATAGCAAGAAAAGGACTAAAAAAGGAAAAGCATTTTGCTAGGAAAACACCATAAAACATAATGGATTTACTTTCAAAGAGTTTGAAAGAATTTAGAAAGGTTTTAATCATACCTGTTTTCAAAAAAAGTGCCACGTAAATACTAAATTAAGTAAAATATAGGCTGTAGGCTTAGAATCTCATGCACTTTTCATAAATGAAATTATTGAACATGTTTTTTCTCTTTTCTTTTTCTAACACTAATAAATTTTTACCTTGAGAAAGTGCATTTGGTTTTTTTACTCAGACATGGTTTCAGGTGACAGGTTATATATTATCACCTTGATGCAAACACCTTATTTGTTTTCACTTGTGTATCTAAATTCTTAAAGTACGAAGTTTCTCTTTCTGATGTCAAAGGTACCAAAAGATACTCCCTTGACAATCAACTCTTTCTTTACAAACAAGATGAGCCCTGCTTTTTCTTAATTCCTTTTAATAACTTTGAAGAACTTTGAAGTCAGGAAAATTTTTATCTGAATGTCAGATGAGGACATTTAGCCTTCTTCCTCGTGCAATACTTAGTTAAGGTTTACTTGCTGGAACTCCTTTGATTTTGCAATGATAAAATAATTTCTTTGTCAGTGTCTGTCCTCTGGTACATTAGAAACAAAATGTGCCCGTAATGCCACAGCTTTCCTTGAGGTAACACAATGCATCTGAAAGAGGCCGGCTGCTCATACATATGAAATACTTTGCTCAATTTCTCCATCTTGCTTGCTAAAGAGTTGTCTTTTTGAGTAGGCAATATTGATTAATCTCTGACTGGTGCTGTGAGTTAAAAATAAATCTGATAGCAAACATTGTAGAATCCTCTTGTTGTTGTACCAGTAACATGTCCCAGTAAGGTGGATTTTGCAACAGGTTCAGCAAAACCACCACTGTCCTTTTATATTTTTCATTACAAGTAATAAAGTTTTCTGCTTTCTCTCCTGCATGATGTCTCATCAAAGATAAGAGTTCTTTCTCACAGTTATCTCAACTTGCCCCTAAAAGCCAAGAGCTTATTATGCCTTCTCTGTTCTTGCAGGTTCCAGGCAAGAAGGTTTGGAGTGTTTTTTCAGAAGGGCATGTGTTGCTTGACTTGATGCTTAGAGCACTGGAAATGTTTGCAATTTTTTTGCACTTAACAAAAATTAAAATGGTCTTCTGCATTAGAAGTTGATATTGAACACATCCTCAAAGGAAGGACACCTCTAACTTTGTACACAGCTGGGGAACTGTCCAGTTCTGACCCATAACAGATTTCCGAGTAATGCCAATAGAAAGTTCTTAAGAAGCTAGAGTAAACAATAATATCTAAATGTACTACCAGTATCCAGAATAAATGTCTCAGTGAGACTGAATGTCACCAAGAACTGGAAAGCCAATTTTAGAGCTGCTGTTTATTGTCTTTTTTCTGGCATTCTTAGCATTTTCTTTCCAGTTCATCCTCTGTTTCTCATTTACTTTTCCCTTCTGTATTTTATTGCTTTTGAGAAATCCCAGCTGATCCTCCTGTGCTTCAGTTCCACTTCCTCTCACAACTGCTTTCCAAAATAGGATCATTGAACAGTTAATGCTAGCATTTAGAATGAGTGAACAACCCAATTAGATTAACTGAGGATAGGGAAATTCATGTTTCAGACTTTTATTTTCTGCCAACTCAGGAAGACAAAAGAACACCAAACAGCTCCCAAGTTCTGCCAGGCATAGCAGTGCAATGTATAATTGGGACCATAATGTCTGTGCTGGTGATGATGTCGCTGTTTTCTGCCTTCAGGGGATAAGGACATTTGCCATTTGCTGGGAAAGAATTAAATGGAGAAAATGAGAGGTTTTGGCTGATTCTACCTGTCAGATTTCGGGAGTGAACTAATAAAGATAACTATTTAAACCTTCGTCAGAGAAAACAACATTAACCAGACCTTTTGATATGCTTTGTGGATATTGACTAATTCATCCATACCTATGGCTAGCTTCCTATGGATCAAGAATTTCTATTTTTGCTCCTGAGTAACACAGGACATTGGAAAGAGAGCAGAGTCCTGGTGCTTGCTCTTAAAAGGTAATAAAACATCAATAAAATTACTTTCCTATTATTTAGCCAGTGTGGTGGATATGAAGGAAGGTGACTTCCCCCTGGGCCATGAGCTGTGGGCTAGGTCTTTATTTTTTTCCCCCCAGCCTTCCTAATTAAGCTGCCTCTATTTCTGTAGGAATTTGCAGCTGTAGTTACACAAAATTATTTTTTAAAGCTTTAAGACACAGTTGTTACTAAAGTGTTGGTAAAATATTATTATATGTTTACTTTTTTATATGTTCATGTAAATGAAACACACACATACTCCTCTTTCTCAGAAAAAGTGCTGTCAGTACTAGGGTTTAAAAAGTGTACGTTTCAGAGGTGAGTCCCACTGACACGTCATTACCTTACTGGCTGGCATAACTTGTTTTTGATTTCCCTCTTCCCCTGGCTACTGATGCTGATTTTCAGTGCTGGCCAGCACACAGTGAGGTTCTGCGCTGAATGTAATTTGCTCTTTCCATTGCTTCTTATTGGCAGAGTAGACAAAGATACTGCTAAACTTCTGAGATGAGTTCTTACTGGCTTGGTGCTCTCTCTGTATTATTTTTGCATTTCACCACTTTCCTTTAGGCCCTCCCTCACTGAAGGAGATGGCACAAGTTATTTTTGCCTACAGCATTCCCTCAAAAATGCAAAGTCACTTTATTGCCTGGGGATTTTTTAGTTGTCCTTTATTTGTGCAGCAAGGGAGGATGTACAACCTTAGTACAGGCTGCTATTTCAGCAAGTTGCTAAACGTTCTATGATACCTAGCACTATCTTTTTTTTGCTCAGACCAGTTTGTAGTAGTCTCCTCTATGTTTACCTCTGGTTTTGAGTCCAGAAGCTAGTTAGATTTTGATTCAGTTGTCCTGAAAGGTGTTTCCCATTGGATTTTTTTTTTTTTTTAACAAGAGAGAAGGGTTTGTGAGTCACTTACAGTTTCCCTTCCTACACCTTCTTAATTTAGATTTAAAGAGTGCCATTGAAACGTGTCTGCAATAATAATTTCTTACTGGCATAGTGTTTTGTTCTTATGAGTATTTCTGCCAGTTTGCATCACATTATAAATCCTAAACAGATCTTAACAAACCTTTGCACTAGAATTCCTGTTAAGTGATTTCACTTTGCTTTAGTTGCTGTTTAACAAAACATGACAGTCTTCAATCACCATGAAAGAAGTCTTCCAACCTGCTGTTGATGCTGCATTAACAGATATTCTGGCTTCTTTTCTAAACTTAAAATATTTCACTAAAGATTTCTACCTGGGACAATATTTAATTCCTCAAAATAATTACTCTAGCCAATCTTTCCACACACCAATTTAGTATGGAGTGAGTTTATTAACAAAGGGATGCTTTTAATGTCTGATCTAATTTCTTTATGTGGTCAGTCAGAAAGAGGGAGCAAGAGCCTGCCCTTTAGGGAACAAGATCAGCCTTTGAGCTTGGTATTGCCTTCAAGAATAGTCTTTCCCCTTAGGCTGCAAAAGAAGGCTAGAGAGACTAAAATAGCTTCTGTGACTAGTCTGGATTTCTAACTCATTAGAGAGGCTTAATTATATAAACATGTTGGAGATTCTTCTGTGATATAAATTCACCTTCCATCTGTACAAACTTTTTTTTTTTTTAATTTTATTTTTTTTAGGTTTTTAGCTTCTAGTCAAAATATCTGCTCCACAAGTGTCTCAGTTAATATGGGAATATCACTGAAAACTGTTTCCAAATTTCTTTTTGAGAAAAATTTAGAGATCATTTGCAGGGAGGCAGTAAAATGCTACATAGCCTCTCACTGCATGTTGCTCATTTTAAGAGGAACTTGCAAAGAGCTTGGCACTCTTTGTAGTTTGCACACCCAGTTGGTAGTATTTAATATAAAACAACCCCTGAAAATGCCACTGAAAATGAAACCTGTTTGGTACACGTGTAGAACACCTCCCATGTAGAACCATGCTCAGTATTTGATTAAAGATCAGCCATTGCTTGCCCATAATAATTGAATTTTCTACAGTAAGCTAGGTATGATGTATTTGTAATACAACATAATTGCTTTCAATAGTTCTGTAGAAATATATCTGTGCTGGTATTTATCTTATGAATTTTTGCTTTTAATAATGGAATTTTTATTCTCCTGATTCAATTTTTTTTTTTTTTTTTTTTTTTTAATGCAAGGTAGTAAGTTTTATTCTTT
>VZUI01048458.1:0-30968 GCA_013401135.1 Cettia cetti | reverse complement strand
TCTTGTCGAAGCAGTGATCCTGTAGAGAAGGTCTGGTAGCTCTTGTCCTCTGGGAATCCAGTGGGGAAAAGGCCTCCAGTGCTGTCCCAAACCCCGGATTATATCCATGTGGGAATGCTTGGCTGCTCCCACTGGGAGGAGCATCTCACAATGGGCTGATATCATTCTGTGAGTCATGTAATGGGTCCTTGATGGCCCATTAAACAGAGACAGCTCCCGGGGGAGTTATCTATGAGTCATGTGGCAAGGCATTGATGAGCCATTAGCAGAAGATAAGGGAAACACTGTCCCACCTGGTTTCAACAGCTCATGAAGATGGTGGTAGAATACATACTTCGGGCACTTCTTACATTTTAACCTAGGACAAACCTATAATAATAACTAGTGGATGCTACATTAATTATGTAATGGTCTTCTCACCACTATATGAACACAAACAAAATCGTTTTTAAAGGCAGATATGCAATGAAACCCCATATTTTCCAGTTGCAGGGGTAAAGGGGTTTAAAACCAATACTAGTTTTAAAGATTGCAGACCAGGCTAGTTTCAGAGCATCTGACTGCGCCACTGACTTCTTGTAATAGCCAGAGTCAAAAGCGGAATGATCAATTCAGACTGCTTGGTCTCTCATCTCTGCTCATAGTGGAAAGAACTGCAGCAGTGAGGCACCTACAGCATGTGATGTGCCTCCGTTAGCACGACAACTGCTCCCTCCATTGCCTCAGCAGGAGAGGCAGCCCTGGCTTGTGGTGAGCTCCACTTCTTTGGCTCTCTGACACTTTGGCAACCTCCTAAGCACTTGACATCACTTCAGAGGGTATGAAAGCATGATAGTTTCACAAAGGTGTTTTACATTTGACTAAGAAAAGGAGGTTCAAGTCAGTATGATTTATTGACTTTTCTCCATAGTTTCTATCACATGAATTGTAGGCAGGAAATAAGAGAACTGTGCTCACAAACTGGAGCAATAATTTCTTTGTTAAAGGTCGCCCAGATGGGACACAGATCTTCAGAACCATTTTAAAGTGTAGTGAGAACTACAATTACCTTCCTTTTTTTCAAGTCTGAAGTTGCATAAAATACTTTGGACCCTCTGGAATAAAATTTTAAGTTTCTTTCCATTAAATATATGTTCTTTAACTTGTGAGAAGGTGGCGTCTTTTTCTCCAGGAGTCAGAAATAATTCAGGAGTACCAGCAGCTTCACTACAGACAGAACAGGCCACCACATTTCCATACTTTCAGGTTGAAGAGATCTTAGAACAGGATATTTTCATTACAACCCTGATTGAGATCCTTTCAGGGACCACACAACTCTGCTTTGTTAGACTTCCCTGTTTGTGCCTTAACCCACTTGACCTAAGCAGTCTGCACATCACTGTAGTTTCTCTCTGCCACATGATTTGTAGAAATTAAGTTTTTTTTAAATAGTGTAGCAGCTCCTGATCACTTAATCACAGGGAGACATTAATTGTGGTGGTAATGTCAGAGAAGCTGAATTTCTGCTGTATTTCCTTTTTTCTGTGCTTCTTTTGATGAAATTCCATCACCTGGTAACCGTGTCACAGATGCAGCCAAATGAACTCATGTGCTTTTTTTCTTCTAAATTCCTGCAGTTTGGGCTCATGCTTAATCAGCTGAATCACAGTGCTAGTCCCTAATACTTATCCTGGTTCTCATTACCCTTATTGTCACTATCTGATCAGATTTAGGGAGCCATATGTAGTCAGAATTCCTTCTTTTGCTTCCTCATTATACATAACATAGAGAAATTCCCCCCCTCCAGATACCTGCATCCTCAGCTGCAGAGAATTTTGAAATACGGACTTAAAACTATTAGAAATCTTTGTTTTATTAACAGGATACTTTTTTTCCCCTTGCTTTTTTTTTTCCCCCTAAAGTGAACAATTATGAATCGTAATAACTGTATTCCAAGAATGTTTTATTCTGTCAAATGGAGAGCTCTCCCCCAGGGCCACATTAGTATCTTTTTCTGTCTAGGAATGCAGCTGTTCCAGGGCAGGCTCTGAGTAATGTCTCTAATCGGCAGATATGCAGAGTGCTTTAGCTAATTATGTAATAAGGGAATCACTCCTAAAATTTTATAAACGTTAATATAGACATTTAACTTCAATTTCTTTGAAAGTTGAACAGGAAATGAGAATTCTTGTGGTACTAGTACCAAATGCTCATTTTTATACTGAGGTTTTAAAATGTGGAGTATTGCAGCTCTAATGCTGTATTCAAGCTGCAAATTACTCTCCTTGGCATTGAAATATTGCTGCAATTAAACCTGCAGTAAAGTATTAAAAGAAAAAAAAAATCTTGCATCTGACTGCCTTCACACAAAACTATGTGGATCTTCATTGATCTTGAAAGATTGTGCCTGAGAACTGGGTTTTAATTTTTCATACAGATATACTCTCTTCCATAGTTCTTGGGGAACAAATACAAGATTTCTGATTTTAGCAGTTCCATATGAAGATTAGCATTGTGAGATGTGTCTGAGGCAGCTTCTTTAAGACAGTTTGCAATCTCCACACCAGCCTTTATTCATTTATCTGGGTGTACGTCTTTGTTTCTACATTTCTATAACCCAGCAAACCATTCATTTCAATGACAGTCTTTTCTCATGTATTTGGTAAGCAAGACAAATGTATTTTCAGTCACACTGTTTGAGCATGGAGAGCAGAGGGAGGGCACAAGAGCAGTTGCTTTAGACCAAAGACACTCTTTTTCTTATCCCATGTTCAAATTTTTCCCCCATTCAAACTCCCCTTGAAAAGTGCCAACACTGCAGGTAACCAAGAGAGGTTCCCTGTCCAAGGAAGCCTCATGTCCACAGCTTCTGTGTCCACTTACTGATTATTAAAACACACCTAAAATTTTCTGAAAAAAGAAGGAAAACCACAAAACAAGACACTTCTCATATGGAAGATCAAAAAAGTAACAAATTGCCAATGAGAGATGCTGATTTTATTATATATTGCTCTACTATTTGGCATTAAGATACAAATACATTCTTCATTTTGAGAATTAGGCTGGCCTTCAAACGTTTCCTTGCACCTACATTCACTAAACATAACCCCAAATTCAAGTCCAGACATAAAGTATTATGCAACCGTGTATAAAACTTCCTTTTTGTTGCCACCTAAAATGGACCAAAATATGGATTTACCTGTAATATGGATGAGCTTGAATGTGCCACTTCTTTTTAATGCACGTGACCTTGCCATGGAATGGCTCTGCTCAGTCCTTTCTAGAAGTTTCAACACCACACACCAAAAGGATGAAAGTGATGTGTTGTCAGTCTGACTTTGGTTGGGAGAGTGGGTGTCCCACTGCTTGCTCTATTGGGTGTGCATGTCCAGATTTTGGTGGTGGAAGTGCTACAGGGATGGCCTTTGTGAGAAGCTGCCAGAAGCTTCCCCCATGTCCAGCAGAGCCAATGCCAGCCGGCTTCAGGAAAAACCCACTGCTGGCCAAGGTTGGGCCAATCAGAAATGCTAGTAAGGCCTCTGTGATCACATATTTTAGGAAAAAAAAAAGTTATTTCACAGGTGTACTTGCAGCCAGAGAAGAGCAAAGTGGGAAGGAACCCCCATGTCAGTGCAGAAGGAGTAGAAGGAGGTGTTTCAGGTGCTGGAACTGAGATTCCCCCGCAGCCCATGGTGAAGGCCATGGGGACGCAGCTGTGCCCCTGAAGCCCATGGAGCACTGTGGGGATAAAGAGCTCAACCTGCAGCTCATGGAGGAGAGACTCATGCTAGGACGCCCAAAAAGAGGCTGTGAACCCATGGGAAACTTGTGCTGGAGCAGGTGAAGCTGTGGAGGAGCTCCCACTGCAGCACATGCTGGAGAAGGTTTCCTGGTAGGATTTGTGACCCTGTGGGGACCAGTACTGGAGCAGGCCATGACTGAATGACTGCACCCTGTGGAACACTGACCCACATTGCAGCAGTTAATGGAGAACTGTGCCCATGGATACACATATGCTGGAGAAATCTGTGAAGTCTTGTTTCCTGTTTGGGAGAGAGGGAAGGGTGGGGGGAAAGGTGGGATTTTTAAGACCTATTTTACTTCTCATTATCTTGATCTGATTTTTTAGTAATGAATTCAAATACTATCCCCAATGTGAGTCTGTGTTGCCCATGATGGTAATCAGTGAGTGATCTCTCCCTGTCCTTATCTCAACCCATTATTCCTTCATTATATTTTCTTATTGTATTTTCTTATTTCTAATTTATATTGTCCAATTGTGGAGGGAAGTGAGAGAGCAGCTTTGGTGGGTGTCTGGCATCCAGCCAGCATCAACCCACTACCCTTGCCAAGACAGAGATTGTGCTAGGACTACTTGCTAGATTCCAAAATAATGGTATACTACATACAAAGCCTCAAATATTAAACATATGATGGCTTATTGAATATTAAATATTATTCATAAGGTGTTTAAAAAATGGCAGAGAGAGCATTAATGCCACAACAAGTGAAGTCCCAGGCTCAGCATTTCCAGCTCTAGTCCCTTCCAAATTTTTTTTGTCAGTTTTGGAGATCTGTAAACAGTTTGTCTGTGCAGGTCTGTGTTCCAGGGCTTCAAAAAGCAAAATATTTTCATAACATTTATAATTTTCATAATAAAAAGAACATTTTCACAAAGCAGAACATTAGATTTATGGATTTCAGAGACTAAGTTTATGTACCTAAATTTGAACACAATTTCACCAAAAGGAATAAAATGCATGGATCCTTTCTTTAAGATTGAAGTTATAAGTCCTCAGCTTCCAAAGGAGCAGGAAGGCAAAAACTTTGAGCTAAGCATTACACCTTAAAGCAAAGTTAATATGATATTTACTAGCTAGGAAGCTGCAGAAACATCATGTACTATGGCACATTCTGAATGGGATTTAACAAGTAAATTTTCATTTGGTCTCTTGGAACTTGCTCCACTGTCCTGTTAGTAGAATTTCTGCTTGTGCTAACAATCTTGGATTCACTATTCAAATAGTTGATTGAATTTTTGTTAACAGACAGAAAAGTTTTCACTGAAAAATTTAAGTTGTGGGAGGCAACAGGAAGAGTGCATGATGGATGCTGGCTTGCTGCATTGTTTTGTTTTCCCTGTTGTTCCTTGAGATGGTGCAGCCTGTGTTTCAGCTTTAAAAATTACAAACACAGCTGGGTGTATATCCTAAACACAGTAGGATGTTACTGTGGTATTACCACTGACCCAGGTTCAGTCAGAAGTCCCAGGAACTACCAGATGGACAGAATGGATGTAAACATGTTCATATTCATTGTAGTCATGGAGAGAACAGAGGAAGTGAGAGTTTTAGTGTTTGAAGTCCCTCACACACCGACATTTTTACTAGAAGAGGAAGACTTCCCATTTACTAAATCTTAGTGTGGCACACTTGGTAATACTCTTTGAGGTTTGAAGATTCTTTTTGGTGACATGTAGCCCTGGAACAGGGAGAGTGCTAAGGGCCAGCCAGAGCCAGAGGCGGTTCTCAGGCTGGTATGGCTGTGCACAGGTGTATCCATATTGCTGCAGCCAGCCAGCACTGCTCCATTCCAGCACACTAGAAGTTATCACTGCTTCTGGTAGTCTCCATCAAGGAATTCTGGGGGGTCTCAATCTCCAGCTAGTCTGGACTCCATGTTGACACTTCCCAATCGCCCCATTCATACTTGCATGGGTTATTTCCAAAAGGTAGACTCATAAAATAAACGCAGGTGCTCAGTTTCCTCAGTTTCTCAGTGTCTTGCACAGTTGCATTTAACAAATCTTCGTTCATTACACTATACAGCTTTTGGAACAGTGTCATGTGTGCATATGCTTCTCATCTGTCCAAAATCCCTCAGTCTTGCTTTGTCTGAGAGAGTGGATCTGTCCTTCACATCAGCATCTTTGCATCTCATTACGTAAATGACAAAAGGGACCATTACTGGCTCAAGGTTATGCCCCTCTCTGTGTGAAGGTCTACCAATAGAATGGAGAGAAGCTGCCCAAATCTGTCACTCTAAGATGCTTATGGTGTCCCAGCTCGTGTTACTTTGGCGAGTAGATTTTCTCCCAAATCATTGAATGGGTGTGCACAGATTAACCGTCCTTATATTAAAAAAATCAATCTTCACCATAATAAGCTCAGTATCTTTGATATATGAACACTATTTTTTCCATTCACAAATGTTCTCATACCTCTTCCAAACCATAAACTACCACTATAACTTCTTCCATTTGGATCAGTAAAGTCTCATGGTATTTCTGTAACTAACATGGATTTCAATCCTCATTTGACATCTGGTGAGATAATGTGAACTACAGAAAGGTTAAGTGACTCAACCAAAGTCATGTCATAGGTTAGTGGCAGTGTGTCAGATGCAAGAAAGGGATAGAGATGTCTTAAATGACTTGACTCAGTACTGAAGACCTTTTGAACCAAAATGTTCTGACAAATATTATACATGGATCAACACAGTTTTAGGCAAACAGTAAGAATATTTATCTTTCAGTGATGTCTTTTATTATTTGACCAATAAAGCAAATACAGTAGTCATTTTAAACCATTTCCCAAATACAGCAGCATCAGAAAACTCCAATACTGGAGTTTCATTTACCAAAATTTCAAGTCATCAGAAACTAATCAAAATCATATGAAATTTCTTGTATGGGAGACCAAAACAAAAAGAGTATGCACAAAATATGTTAAGGGTTACAACCTTGGACAAGTTCTTTACACAAATCCAGGCCTCTGTTCCATTTCTACATTACTAAATTAACATGAAATGCCACAAACTTCAAACGATAATGTCAATTGTCTTTAGCCATTTCTTTTATCAAAAAATAAGTCTTTATGGATTTCATATGTTGAACTAAGCCAAAGGCATGGTCAGCACAGAAATGTTTACAGATGGCAGAACTCTTGTTTTTTTAAAAAAAAAGATCAAAAGGAGGTTGAGAATATACAAACCCTGGTGGTTAATACACATTCGTAAACAAATAAATAAACTAGCATTATGTTTGCCTATGGCCAAACTATCTGTGTGACTGACAGAGGCTCTGCTATCAAGCCACCTTTGTTTTGAAACCCTCAATTTGAGCTGCCCTCACCACCAGGACAATATTCCTTAGATCAGGTTCTGTCAATACCATCTCCGTTTTTTAGGGATTTATAACTTGGCTGTAAAACTTCATCTGAGGGTTAGGCTTGGCAGACAAGGTCTCAGCCTGACAGCAGTGTTTTTATTACATTATTTTAAAATGAAGTGGCTCTTTTTAACCTTAAGGAAGATGCAAGATGCATGTAAGTTAACCAGTTTCAGGAGGTATTTGGCTGCTGCTATAACTCAAAACTCTTGGGGGGAGAGGGGGGCAGGGGAGGGGGAAGTGTATTTCCTTTTATTCCCCTTGAAGACTGTGTGTGCATCTCTATGAGTTTCATAAAAGACACTGCACTGACAATTATGGACACAGAACTACATGAATACCCACAGACAGCTTTCACGCAGACTAAAATTACTTATAAAATTCAAAGCAATTAAACTTCCCCTACTTGGTCTAGGCAAATAAAATCAAATGGAATTCGCACTGAAAGGGTTTACAGTGGACCATCTAAGAAGCACCTATAAAAAAGCTGCTTGAAGTGTTTGTCCAGAGTAAAAAGCAGGGGACAGATGGAAGGACGTATAATCTGAGGTCTGTTCAGCAGAAAGGTTTCACTACCCCACAAAGAGATAATAACATAAAATGCAGATGGACAAGGTGTGAATCCAGACATCCAGGGTGATGATCAAAGAGAAGGTCCTGGTAGCTGTAACTATAAGTATTTAAAAATCAGGAGCATTTTTGCATATTCAAGCTGCCTCTGTCAAAGCAATCAAACTTTATAATATGTCCTGTGAAAGCATTCAATGGATTATTGGAATAATCTGCATCTTCATCTTTAATTATTTTTAGTCATAGAAAGAACCTTGAGATCCCTATTCAAGAAGAGTTTCCTGTGTTTTTTTAGTTTTGTCACAGTTTCAGGTGTCTGGCCTGAGACACTGTCACCTAACTTCATTTTTCCCAGAGAGTGATAGAGTGGCTGGCCAATAAATCAGGTACTTCTGCAGTATATTAAGTTGAATGCCTGCAAATTGAGATACATTCCTTAATCTCCTCTGAAAATATAGCTGTGAAGGGCCAGTCAGTAAGGAGCACTTTGTGGCCACTTGGGCTCAGCCTCAAGAACCTGGAGCCAACGTGTGAAAGAACTTCTTTGTCAAAAAAGAAATGCAGTACATTTAAATTATACAGCTAAGGAAGAAAGTGAGTGCTTAATGTCTTGTTTCCTGGCTCTATGCATAAGACCAAGGACATCACTTATATAAGCCTTTTTTGCTCTAATACTCAAAGTTTATATGAACATGGTGGAAACTGCTGTGGGGCTACCTTTGTTGAATCAGAGCATCTGTTTGGCCTGGGCTACAAAAGGAGGGATTGGCAAGGGATTGCCAAGATATTAATTTCACAAAATCAGTACAGGTTAGGCACAGCATTCTCTGTTTGTTAAAGCCTTTTCTTTTGTAAGAATAAAGCTCAGCAAGGCAAACCCAGCATGTTGGAAGGTAACATAAGAATGGTGAATGGCCACTGACAGTAGACCACCTCTTCCAGTAACTGAACTTTGAATACAGATTTTAACACAGACATTTCCAAAATGAGAGGATGTGTCAAACTATCTGCACTGTTTCAGCATTGTGTTAGCTCCTTCCAACCCTCTTCTAAATATCTGAAAACGTCACAGGCTCCCCTTTTTCATGGAGGAAAATGTAAGAAAGGAGAAGAAAGAGATACAATGATAGAGATCTTCCTGTCTTCTGATGTCTATATGAGTGTTTTGGACACTTCCAGGGTGTGTGCCAAGGCATGAGTGAAACACAAACCACATGTACCTTTCCATCCCCAGATTTGCATAATTCCCTTTATAGACAGCCACATCTTTTCCAATAGAGTAAGTACAGGCACTACTTGCAGGTATCCTGCAAACTGAGCATAAAGGTTCAACCAAACCCAAAATTACCTAGTGACAAATACATGATATCTCAGTAACTCTTCACCTTTAACTTGAAAATACCAGTATCTTAAATATGTGTCTCACAAGTGGTTGATGTAGGAATATCAAAAAGAGGAGAGAAAAAGTAACAAAGCCAGAGCTGTAAGGAAAGAAGTAGAAACATAATCTGAATGCAGAGAATTTGTCTGTTGGAGAATGACTGGAGGTCAAGAGAGAACTGAAAGTAAACAATTTTCTTGGGCAGTACCCTGTGTTGTGTATACTACTAACCCAGAAGTATATATGAAGAATAATAAGGAACTGTCTTATGGAAGGAGAGTCAGAGGGATGGATGGAGCAAAGCCTACATCATGAGATGATAACAGAAAAATAGGAGAAAATGTGGCAAACGTTTTTAGGAAGTTTGGAAAACAGAAGGGGCAATCTTGTGGAACGGGTGAGGCACTTCCTGGCATCCAGAGATTTTCAAGCCCAGGCTGGATGGGGGTCTGAGTAACGTGGTCTAGTGGAAAGTGTCCCCAGTGCAAGTAGGTTGGAACTGGATGACCTTTAAGGTCCATTTTAATTCTAAACATTCTATATATTCTATAATTCTATGTTATATTTGCTCTGAGCCTGTCCAGAAATGACACCATGTATGACACTGCTTAGTTTACTACAATTGTGTAAACAGGAATGTTAACCAAAAAAAAGCCATTACAACTTGTGCATTGTTTGAAGACTTGTTATCTGCTGAGGATGCAGACTGCATCTTCAAGAGGAACAAGGGTGCAGTGTAATCTTGGGTGACACATGACAGCCCTCAGTGTCAGCTGAGTGCTTGTAAGAGCAGCTCTAAATGATGGTGGCCCTGCTAGAAAGACTATTGTTTTGTCCTTGGAACAGGATGTGTAAATCTCAGCTTCAGTGGCTGCATCATACATACCCACCCACTGCCTCCTCTGCCATGTGCTCTGAGCTTTTCCTTGCTCCCAAGGAAGTTTGTTCCAAAACAATGATTTCAGATAGCATGAGATCAGGTTCTCTGATCTCTGCGTGGCAGCAGAACAGAACCCAAAAGGACCACTCAGACTACAAGTAGACTGTCCAAGCCAGGCTATCCAATAGGGTTTCATCCACCAGACTGCCCAGCTTCTTATGAATAACAGCATGATTGTAAGTCTTCCATGTGCACTAAGGGACCACCTGGCTCACCTTCAGTACCTTTTATCTCTTTTTTTCCTCCTTTATGGCCAGGAGAAGCACACACAAAAAAAAACAATACTGTAAAAAGCAGAAAACCTCAAATGCAGGATTCAAGTCTTCATATTAAACCAGATAAAGATGTTGCAAAACTGTCTGTGATGTGTACATAATTGAGCAGCTGTACTGTAAGGAATGAAACTAATGCTTAGTTGCACCTGTATCTAAAAAGAAATCATGGTCTGTAGGAAAAAACAATTGGAAACAATGTCTATATCAACATTTACTAGACTGGTAGGGTGAGTGCTCCTAACATGTCTTCTCCTCCTCCTGTTAAAAAGCTGAAGACAAGGTAGTTTGCAGGGGTGATAGATTCAAACATGGTGCAATGCAGCAAAGGGCTGGGCAGATCTCTTGTGCTGGTGCTGCTGCTTCTTCCCTTTTTGCCACTCTAAGAGAATAACTCCACACTATCTGAGAAGATCAGTGGTTTCGAAAATGCCACTGTCAAAAATAAAGAGAAGTAATTTAGTCTACAGAACAGATCTTCTCAGCCTCACCTAGAAACATACACAATTTCTGAGTTGCATTCCCTGAAATGGGACATTGGTAGCACTGTGAGGCCCCAATGCTCAAGTTCACTGCTCAAATTCAACTAATTTTTCACTGGCCAGCACCTCTTCTTTTTTCTCAGTACCCACCAGGAATCTCAAAACCTCCTTCTGTTATCTCTTCTCCCCCTCCAGCAGTTAAGCACTAGGAGCTGTAGAACTAGACCAAATCCCAAACAATGGCCTGCAGGTCCAAATAATGCCAAGTGATTCTGTCCTTTGGGAAAAGACAAAACAGTCTCTGAAAACAGGAACTCCATCAGCATTTGAATAAATACTTTACTAAGATTTTAATTCCTGTTATGATAGGAAATGTCATTAAATATGCTATGATTCAGATCTGTGATTTTAAAAAAAATTAGGGTAAAAGGAAACAGATTTTCCTCCAAAAAAAAAACCAAAAACCCTAAAGAAGCTCCAAAGTGGAACAAATTCCTTAGACAGAATAGCTTAGGAAGCTGGTATGAAAATGATGCCCAAGTCTGTGCTTAATGCAGGGATGTTATAGTGGGCCAATACTAATGTGCATGTGTTGGCCACAACCTTCTCTAACATAAAACTAAAACTGGCACACCCTCTCCTCAATGATCCCGATTTAAAGCAGAATCAAACTAAGCACCCAAACAACACAGGAATTAAAGAATACTCCAAAATCCTGCCTCATGTGCGTCTTGAGGAGACTAAGACCTCAGGATTTACCACTGTACATACAGTGGGTGATCTTAGGCACACTGCCAATAATTGTGCTTGCCTCGTTCATTTCCAGAACGAGCTTCAGCACATTGTTGGTACTAGTTGATTTTGATGAACCAAAGCCTCCAGCCTCTTGTGCAGAGTCACATGCAGATGCTATTTTCAAGCATAGATTTCAATATATAAAAAAAATATAGCCTGCTAGGCCTTAACTAGACACTGTCATCTGCAGTTCGATCTGGTCCACAGCACAAAATCTTTTGAAGATAAGAAAAAAATGTCTATTAGGAGACCATTTGTGGAACTATTGTTGTTTGTATTGTGCTAAGGTGAAAGGACTAACACAGAAATAATCATTACATGAACACTGATTTACTTGCAGAGGGTTAAGGCCAATAAGTTTGATTCTCCATTTCAGGACAACTTAAGAGTAACACCAAAGTCAATGAACGTCCATCAGGAAAACAGAAGTTTGACTAAGAAGGGAATTACATTTAATGAGAAACTCCACAGTCTTATTTAAATGTTATTATCTCCACTGTTCCTATTTATCAATAGTATCAGTGATAGATAAAAGCATGGAGCTTCCATACTTGCAAGAGCTATTCTCTGCTGAACACATAATAAAGGTTTTCAGCAACAAGGAAAAAAAATACCGAAAAGTAATTCTCACTCCATCAGTAAAGAAAAAAGCAAGATGTCTTTGAAAAACTGCACAGGAGCTACACTGTATAGGTTAATATGTAAAGACACTTTGATTCACTGCCCACCTGTGTTCACTGCAGCTTGTTAACTGCTTTATTTTTATCATGTATAACTGTCAGTGTGGCATCCATCTATCCTTCATTTCATATAGCATTTCATAAGAACTAGTCAAAATATGTTTCTACAAGTCAAAATTTTGCTTTCCTGGCACTGCACAAAAGCAAAATGGTGCTGGCTCTACAGAGCAAAGAAAAGGGAATGATGTATTTTCTACCTTCACAGGAGTCTATTTCTACTCTCCAACCCTGTTCACTACTTATGTTTATTATCTTCTCTTTTTGTGTGTATAACTCCTACTGACATTAATGGGAGGCCTGCCCATGTAAGGAGAGAGGACAATCATATCTTAAATGTGCTCTTAATTTTACGGTTAAGTCCCAGGGTCCAGGAAATTCTACACTTTATGTCAACGTGTTCCAACATCCCATTTTAAAAAACCAGTATTTTTCTATCTTCTTCCCCTGTTGTACAAACAAATCTCTTACATACATCTGATATTGGGTTATATACTGCAGAAATATATAAAAACTGGTGCAGAGCACAGTAGAAGCTTTTCGGAAAAAAAGTTTGTTTCATAATCCAAACCCTCTCTCTGAAATTGATGACCTTACTGAAGAAAAGGAAATAAAATATTTTAGTGAGGATATTTGTAGGAATAAAGGTTACAGAGTAAGGCTCTCCATTGACAAATAACTTTTTAGACCAAAATAATCCAAAAGAGCCATGCTGCAGTCATCCCCCCGGCAGCACAGTTGATTTGTTGGCTGTCCACTGCTGGGAGACTTCCTCCCCTTACCTAGAGTGCTCAGGAAGTGTGGTTTAAATTGAGATTTTTACACAAACCAAATCTGGGAACTTTCAGGTCTCCTTTTAACTACTCTGGCATCAATATTTTTTGGTTCCTCTTACCAAAATAGAGATAGGTATGCTGTATACTCCCTTATGGGAACTTTGGGGAGAGCAGGATGTTCCCAATTGTTTTGCTAAAGGAAAATGATTGCGCTCTACACCCAGGCACTCTTTTGGATGGTGTTAATGCCTGTAGTTGCTATTACAAAAATAACTTAAATGGCAGAAAGAAAATATCTACTTTTTCTTTCAAATTCCAATTTGTTCAAGGTAATCCGGGCAAATCTCAAACAGCCCACTTTCCTAAGGCACCATGAACTCACTCCTAGGAATCAAATTCTCCTATGCTAGACTCCAAATGAGATAATCAAACAACATTTATATTTGATTTGTCTTGTGTAGTTACAGATATCTCTTTTTAGTCCTTGTTATTTTATAAGTAGAAGATGAGGGCTACCTTTTGAAATGTCTGAAACAGCTGATGGAGAGAAACACAGTTTATGTGCCATTCTTCTTGTTCTTGGTCTTCAGTAACTGTAAGTCTGCAATAAAACCAGGCTACAATCAAATTTCTGAGGCTAGTTACTAAACTAAAACACAGTAATGATTCTCACTGAACACTGTGTTCTGATACCTGTGAACTATACGTCTCCAGAGTTTACTAGAACTGCAGGACTGCATCATCATCCTCAGATTAATACAGATAATTATAATGCCCTCTCTTCAGATAACCTGCAAAAATCAGAGTAACAGAACAATGTGACAGTAGGACCAATGCTGCTGCTCCATTGCAAGGCTTCTTGCATGACGTCCACATGAAAGTCAGCTAGTTACAGACCATATGTATTCAAAGATACCATAATGGATTCATAAGTAGTGTAAAGAAGAATGGAAGTTTAGAGAGTGATTTCTGCTCACTAAACCAAATGTCTTAGAGCTCCAGATTGCAACCAGTCTGAACAGGCAAAATATGTGCATTTTAGTTTGGCTCGGGAAGGTACTTTGGTAGCAGTTGCCCATGCTTTGTGAGCTTTGGTTTGCATTGTGGCTTCTTTTCTGAGGACAATAATAAACTGAAATATGAGGTCTGGGAATGCACTTAATACACACAGCAGCAATTGGACATTCAGCCTGTGCATACTACTCTGAGGTAAAAACAAAATTTATATACGATGGACATCAGGTCCTCAGTACCAACTGTTTTGCTGTACACTTTTGTTCCTATTTGAGTGTACTACTTCCTACTTGAAGTCCACACTAATAGACATATTTTTTTATGATGCAAAATTATGTACATCCTTAAACTTCCTAAATATGATTCCCAATGAGAGAACTCTGGAGATCTTTCACAGATTTGCCTTTCCTTACCCCATTCAATGTTTTATGTAATAAGGAGATTCTGTTGAAAAATTAAATATATGTGTATGTGTGTGTATATATATGTATGTTTCCAGGATACATTTTTCCAGACTGTTTCTTATATTCCTCTTACACATTCGTGCTCCAAAAGCGTGAATCCTACAGTATCCTTTTCCTGAATCTGGCATCATTTATCTGTGTCTCTCTGTATCATTAACAGATTTCAACTCTGTCAAGAAGAAAAATATTACCCTCACTTGACAGACTGAAAATTAAAACACCATTGAGTTTATATGATTCACTTGAGATTATGCAGGAGTTGTCTGGAGCAGACATTGCATCTCAGTTTCCCCAATGTCCATCTGATGTCCTGTCTCCTAAATCAGCTTTCAGAGTCATGGTTTCTTTACCATTTGCAGGAGCTTTACATTCTCAATAATTCAGATCTTTTGCTTCCAAAACCTGGAATCAATTAGAGTGGACCTTTGGTCTACTGGAAAAAATGGGAATCAACATCAGTGCAAATATACGTGCTGAAGAGCCACCATGCTGGATTGGGACCAGGAAAAACAGGAGTGTGTTTGTTTTGCTGTGGAAGAGTTTGGGTTGGCAAAGGATGCAGCAAATTTGGAAGTCATGAGAACTGGAATACAACCAACGGGCACCCTTGGACTCTGGACTTCTCCTAAAAGGAGCTGTGCTTTACAGTGGCCATGAGGGCAGCCGGTGTTTCGCTGTACATAAAATACTGACAGTACGCCTCAGAGGGTGCCTGGTGCTGCTTCCCCTTCAGTTCTGTAAGGCCAGAAACAAAGTGAGACTTTGCCTCTTGTGGCAGAGAACATGCCCCTACATCAAAGCAAAGAGAGACCACCACGTTCATTCACTGCCGTTCTCCTTATCAGTTTCCAGCCTGCATGCCGGGTTTTTCCTTGTATAAAGCCCTGCTAGCGTGACAGTGAACATATGCTGCTAGTGTGCAATAATTGTCCTTTAGCTCCTTGTTGGCTGGATTTATTACCTAAAGCAATCATGCTGCAAAGAGGAAAAAGTAAATAAAATGTTTATGATCATGGCAAATCTTGTGTCTCCTTTAAATATTGAAAGGGCTGAATTATCTCAATAGCCAAAAATTACCTCAAAATGTATGTGTGTGTTTACTTTGGCTTTGTCACCTTGATATGATTTTCACCATAAGCTTCCTCTGCAGCCAAAAATCACATCACATGAGCCAAAGCAGATAACAGACACATATACTTCTGAGGTCACCATTGCCTGAATTATTGAACAGGTTTCTACACCTCTTCTGGGCATGCACTGAGATGGGAGCTTGCCAATTGCATCTCTTTTTCCAGCACATACCATACACAGAAGCAAATTTATTGCAGCACTGTAAATGTAGTGATATAATGGGTTCTACTTCCCAAGATTTCATCCCACTTACTCACCAATAAAGGATAAAAATGCACCATTTTCCCTCTGACAAAATAACTGGCACATCCACAAGGCAATCCAAACTTTGACTCATCAGACATCCCAGAAAAAAACAAAGAGATTTGGGGACTTTGTTTAATATCTGTCAATATGGAGGTCTCAAGACTGTTTTGAAAAGAAACACCTTAGACAGTTAAATAATAGCATGATTTTTAAAAACATGTAAACAGCATCTCCTTCATCCAAGGGATGTAGAAAACAACAGAAAATTAATGGACTGTAGAATTACTGTGTTCTGTTTTTAAGAAGCAAGCATAGCCTAGTCCAGCACAATACTTAATTATGCTCTCACCTAAGGAACTGATTTTGTTTCTTGTTTAGTTTGCTGACTGAAGCAGAAGTTGTGTGGGGGGGATCTTGTATGAACACAAAACAACTTTTAGTCTTTTAGCAGTTTTTTATTGGTTACCTCCATTTTTTTTCCCCATTCTATTTTGAAAGTTTTTACGGTATGAAAAAAGTCACTTTTAATTTTTTTCAGTCACCTTTAATGAAATTTTTATAATTCTTTTCAATGAAACATTAATCTGAAAATGGAAAGTCAAATCATTCAAAAATATTCAAAATATTCAAAATATTCAAAAATATTGTACTAAAACAGATTAGCTTTTTCTGACCCTTCCCCTGGTTACCAACCTTATTCTGAGTTTGGGATAAGTTTAGTCCATGACCATTTGCTGAATCTCACAGTAAATAAAACATTGCTCAAAAAATGTCCTAGTCCCAGTTTTGAGAGCAAATAGCCCTACTGACACCAGTGGCATTAATCACATATTAAAAGAAGGTGTGCTCCAGTCTGTTCTACCAAACCTGTGTGAACCATATTTGTGTTACTCATCTGACAGTAGGAGACAAAAAGGCTTCCAGGGGTTAGGTGCTGTGCATTAATTAAATGTATACTGATCCATAGCCTGGGTTACATTTAAGGACTATTTCTCAGCTCCTTTTTGGAGGAACAGACCTGTCAATGTATGTCTTTAGCCCAAGATTGTCTGCTGACACTCCAATGTATTTTTCTGTCATTGGGTTGCTTAACAAAAGGACGCTGCCCAACCCTCTGGGGAGCAGGCTGGGACAAACACACTTTAACCTCTGTGGTTGCCCTCTGGAAATCTGCAACTGACCCTTCTTCGGTAAAGAACTATAAAATACTTAGGCAACAAGATTAAAATAAAAGACTAATGAATATACAGAATGTCACACCTGCCACACTTGTGAATTATTCGTCTCTTAAACTTCTATAACCCAGCACCATCAGTGACACCCTTTATTTACCCTTAAGGCGCTTGGCAGCTGCTTAAATGGCTGTCTATGGCAGTTTGGTGGAAACAATAATAATACATTATAAATCAATGAAAATGAAATTTTTGCAGTGATAATCTGATACAGATTTGCTAACATTTATATGAAATTCAATTCTGTTTGATTGCATCAGCATATGTTTCATTTCTTCCAACATTATTGATTTTGAAGCCTCTTTACCCACGCCTAAATTATTTCTGTTACAATTTTGCATTACAGTTTGGATATAGATTAAATCAAATGGAACCCTTTATTCAATCTTTAACTTTGTAAAAAGCTGGTTACTCAAGTAATGTGATCTTACTTTTATTTTTCAATAGACAAAGCTATTAGAATTCCCAAATCTTCTATATCATTTACCTGCTAAGACTCCTCTGTAATTAAGTGTGCTGTTATTTCTGGTAAAACCACTGAAACACCAGGGGAAAAAAAAATGGGCATAATATTGAAGTGCTTAGGGTATTCAAACCAATGAATAAATCCAAGGGTTTTGTGTTGAAATGGATGTTGTTAATGCAGTTAGAGCAGTGATTACTTAATATGCACAAGCAAGTAGCTGTGTCTGTGTACGTATTCAGGTGCTGTGTGTACAATGGTGATAATAACCACATCACAGCATCCTCTCAAATAAAAGAGGTATTGTTGCTGTTCCATTGATTTACTAAAAAAATTGAGGCACAAAATCTGCTGGAATTAAGTACTTTAAATGGCTATAAAAGTGTAAATAAATAAATGACCTGGGTTTGAGATCAAGCTTGGCTTGTATTTTATCTTTGAGCATGCAGAGCAAACCACACACATACTGTCTGTACATGGACTTGTGTGTGTATGTGTAAGGCATCACCTTTACCCAAATTTCACCATGGTTTTTTGCATGGCTGTGACACTTTTGGCACAAGTGTCCATCAGACATCAGTTGGGATGAGAAACCTTAATATTTTCCACTGACTTTCAAATATTGACAATTTAGCAGAAATTTTCTTTGGTAAACATAAATCCTGTCATAAAAAAACATTCTTCTTCAGTTATGTCAGAATGAATGGGGGCATATTTTCTAATTATTTGGTTTACTTTTTTTGTCCTCTTAAATATATCAAAATAAAACTTTAAATAACTAATCTTAATATCCAATTGACCTGAAAATAACAATAATAGTACTAAAAACAATTATAAAGTGTATTCACTTCTAAGTACTGTTACTTCATTTCTGAAGCTCTAATAAAATAGCGGAATCTTACAATCCTTCATGAGAAAGGATTTTTGCCTACCATGGAGGTCAAAAAGCACTCCAGCCTGTGACTCATTGACAAAGCAGTTGCTGTGGTATGCAACTTTTTGGCATTCTGAATGTCTATTTCTAACACTTCAGGTATTTTCCCTGCTTGGGTACCTCTGCCATCACTCCAGCAATGTACAGACACCTACGAAGTCCAGTGTCTCTTTCTATTGGAAGGCACAGCCACAAGACATGGTCCTCTTGGCCAAAAAAAATCCACGCACACACCTGATTTAAAGCACAGAATTGAAGTTCTCTTGCTGCAACGCTGAGGTCCTGGTTGCAGGCAAGAGGAATGACTGGCTCCCTGAACCAGAAGCAGAACAGCCCAGTGCAGTTTCCATCAGCTAAACCTGCCCACACCTGTGGCTGCTTCTGCTCTGTGCACAAAAAGGTGTTAGATACTCAGCAGAGAAAGAAGCTTGCCTAGTGAAAGGTTGGACAGTCAAAGTTTAGGGTACTCATTGACACTTTCACATTACAGGGGATTTGAAAGCTGCTTACCTGAGAACTGACAAAACAAATACAAATATAATTCCAAATTTCTGTCAAGTCCTTCTCTTTGATACCAGTATAAAACCACTGGATTTTGGGGGGATATTAGGTTTATGTGGTTTCTGTCACTGGCAGAAATATTTTTCCGCACTTTTTTCTTTCGACTGAGGTATTCTTTGGTGACTACACAAATACACCATATTAATGAACTTTGCATTCATCAAAAAGAAGAGAAAATCAAAACTGCTGTCACCTACCACTGACAGGAAAGACTACTCTTCTTCCCTTCACTCCAAATTCCAGCATTATCAAGACAAAAAAAAAAATAGTGCTAAATTAAAATTGACTGTTTTGTGCAGATTTTCATGGCTGTTCAGGCTATGCCATGACATTACAAGAGTGAGAGAAGATTATTAACTGTGTCTACATTATCCCACTGATTCAGTCAGGGTCTTTCTCAACCACTTATTTGACTAAATTTCACTATTTTAAGAATATTATTTGAAATTTGGATAGAGAAACCCCTGTCAGTAAGGAAGAGATTTTAATGTTTGAAATTGCGGGATTAGTCACAAATATCATATAGTATTTTTATGACTCTCTGATTGACTAAAGTTTGCATTTAAAACCAGAGCAAGAAAATGAAGCTAACAAAAGCAGTGGGCTGGGAATTCTCTCTCACAACTAATTTCTTAGTCACCAGCAAATTACATTATTAATGTCAGGGAATATATCCTGCAAGGAGCTGAGCTTGCTTGCCGCATGCTGAGGGTCCTCTATTCCACAAAGTGTTCAGATCTCTGAGTATTCAGCTTCCACCAGCAGATCTCTGAGTATTCAGCTTCCATCAGAGCAGCTATTCCCATGCCTTTGCACAGTGAGTACTTACAAAATCATCAGAAATAGCAAAAGCTTACAATGACAAACATACTGAACCAAGGAGACATTCAGAATTTGAGTGGAAATTAATGAATCTAGTGTGTCTGAATGTCAGATGAAAAAGAAGATAAAATGACAGGTTTTACATTTAAAATGTTATGTCATTAGGAGATAATACTAAAACAGGAGCATTTATTATATTTTATAACTACATTTTGCTTTGCTGTATTTTCTAACTTCTGAGATGTTCTCAGTTTGGAAAATAAAAATCTGAAAAGAAAATTTTCTACTGTCAGTTTGATTTCCTGCATCTCGCTGTTACGATACTTACAATGTTAAGTTGTTAACAATCTTTCACTACATTGGAAATTGTTCCACTAGGAAAGAATAGATTTTTGTGGCTTTTTTTACCAAGTCTACATTTGAGCTATCTTGCATTTCACTTTTGGTATCATTGGTCAATTTCATGCAGTAGTGAATTTCTGGGGCATAATCTGCCCACAAAAAGATTCAATTCTGTTTCTTACTGGTGTTCTCTTTGCATTGTTGCTTCTGCCAGAGTCCCTGGACATGCTCTGAAGTTAAATCCTAACAAAGACTATTTATTACTTGTGCTTTTACAACTAGGATGTGACTAAAGCAAATTACTTTGATTGAAGTAATGACACAAATTTGTGCTACTGAGCAGGAGGAATTATGAAAAGCACATTAATAGTCTATTTCTCATCAAAAATCTGGAGTTTCACATCCAGGTTCTTGTCATGAATGGACAAGAGAGGCTTCAGAGTTCTGCTGGGATTACCATGTCATACCCCAGCCTGAGCAAGGGCTGTGTAGGAATAAAATCTTCTCCTAATGAGGAAATGGGTGAGAGAGGCCATGGACACTCTCCATCCCTGGGACGGTCTGATTTGTCCTCCCTATCCCCTAAAGGGAATACATAAAAGGCAACAGATCAGGCTGCCCACTTTCCTCTGCTTTGTACTTCCCCTGGAAAAGGAAACTTTTCCACTAACTCTGGATGATTTTAAGGCAAACTGATCCCATACAAATGGATAAACAGTATAAGGTAGATTATCAGACAAGATTTTTATCAGTAATAGCCATAACATACGAAAACCAAAAGCTTTTGAAGTGATTTGAGGGAATGTCTTTCTGTGAGTCAGGATTACTCAAGTCCGTAAGTCTGCAGTGTTTCTCACTGTGTTTCTGTCAGGCCATTTTCCCTATGAGCCACCAGTGGCAAGGAACTGCCCTGCTTTAACAAACAGGCTTTGGCTGTGCAGGAATCACCCTTTGCAGCAAATGTGCCTCCAAGATCCAGGAGGAAAGCTGAGAGAAAACAATTTTGTGGGACAGAATCCTATGTCCCTTCAGAAGTCACTATCCATCTAAAGTCAAGGGAAAACATAATTAACATTTCGTGTAAGATTTTTGTTCACACTGAACAACCTGTTCTGCACTGTAAGATTTTTGTTCTAAACACAAAAATGCCCCCTTGAATAGTGAAGTCTGCCTCTCAGTCAACACTTCTGGATCACGAAATCTGCCCAGCCGAGACTGCAGCTTTGAAATGCTCACCACAGCAAGAGCCTGCACCCCACAGCAACTTGTACCCAGCCATGATCACACAAGCACACGGGGCCACCTGGGTCAGCAAGGGTGATGCTGCCTGGAGCAGCTTTTATCTACAAGCCCAAATCATCTCCCTTTACCTGCTGTGCTAGAGGTTACAGGGCCACAGTGAGGGTACTTAACAGAATAAGCAACAGATTTCAGTCCTTTCTTAGAAAAGCAGTAGTTTGGGGTAGAAGAAAGGTCAAGATAAGATTCAAGGTCTGTGAGGTATTACTTCTTCTTAGGATCACACCTTAAACTGGATCCAAAAGATGGATTTATCCTTCTGGTAATCTGGGAATCATTCAGCAAAGAAAAATGCAACTCATATCTACCCTCAACATTTCTCTGCTTTTCTGGCTTTTTCTTGTAGGAGAAAAAAAAAAGTAACACCCAGAAGCCACTGCTTCTAGTCCTTCACTATTCTATAGGTTTTATGTGTAGCTCTTGGTCAAAAAACTGCCATGGCTGGTTACAGTTTCTTTAAAGGAATGCACTTATCAAGCTCTCTACACCTAGGACACTTTTTTCTCAACCTCTGGGGTTTTTTTTTTTTCCCTTTTTCCTATTTCTCACATTCACTTTCTTACTTTCTTTGCTGCCTCTTTCTCCTTTTTCAATCTTTCTCATCTAGCCTTTCCATTGTTATTCACCCTGTTTATTGCTTCAAGCAACCCTGACATACTGGACATCATCTGAAACTACAAACGACAGGATGCAATAAGCTAGAGAATAGCAGTAATCTGAGGAAAGTTCTTCATTCACTCTTGCTCCTAACTCTCTGTCTTCTTATCCTACATAGAAAATAAAAAAATCAATACCACCTCACAGGGCTTGATAAAACTGCTGGACGAGTACAGCAGGTATGCTGGATATAGTAAATTAAAGTGATCAAAATTTTCCAGTCGACTCTGCCTATAGCCTACATAAACTAACAACCCTGTCTGCAGAATGTCTGTCACTCTAGAAGCTTTATTTTATCTGTGTCTCTGATTACCTAGAGAATGAGTACATATATGGTATATGTGTACACATTTATCTGTATGCATATGTGTGAGAAGTAGATAGGAGTAGGAATCAGCCTGTGCTTATAACAAATAGTTCCTTTTAGATGGGTAGATTTTGAATTTGCTAAAATATTTGTATGCACAAAATGTTGTGGAAATAAACATTGTATCATCAGATGATGATATAACCAAGATTAAAATTACTGCATTGTATTTAATTTTCAATGTCATTCCCTGTCAGGCTAGATTTTAGCCAGTGTAAATCAGCACTTAAAATACCATTTGAACACCAGGCTTTTTACCTTTTCATGTTGTTTTTCTGGTCTAGACATGGCTTAAAAATTTCCAATCAATGTCTAAAAATGTATTAGAGAATTAAGAGAGACAAAGCAGGCAGCAGGGTGATCTGGCAGTAGCAGGATTCATAGACCAAATACATAAGAAGTTAAATTTTCCCCTCAAAGGAAAATGTCAGTGGATGCCTTGACTTCAGAGGGACATGTGTAAAGGACGAAGTGAGACCTCATTATTTCACAATCAAAATGCCGTCATGTAAAATTTCAGTGTGTTTCTAGAAGAAGGTTGATCTTGTACTAATGCAGGAGGAATTCTATCTGCAAGAAATGGCAGAGCAACAAACACCTTCACCTGGATTTTTTTTCTGTGTTCAACTTCCCAGGCATTTGCATTTGGTAAATTATGAACGTTTCTGTCTTGTGTTTAAAGCAACTTGCTTCTGACGATCTACATAAGGTTAATAATTCATGCAGCAGGCCATATCCCAGATTTGGGTTCCTCTGCATGCCACCAGAGCTGAGTGTCAGTGTGCTGTGAAAACCACCCACTTGTATGGATTTTATTGCTAAACCAAAAGTACTGATCTGCTCCTCAGAAGGCACTAAACAAAACATTTTGAAGGAAACCTGCCAGTGTGCCCAAAAAAAAAAAATCTTTGGCAGTATGAATGTGGAAAGAAAGAGGGGCAGAATGAAAGATGGAAGGAAGGAAAGAGGGAAAGAGGGAAGGAAACATACAATCTGAGATCACATGGGTCACATGGAAGGAAAACCTGAAGAGGACAACCCAGTGCCCAGAAATTTTTTCACCCACCAGCTAAGATTGCCCTTCTCTACAAAGAAAGCTATTTCTTTTCCCTCCTCTTTCTCCCTTCTTTGTTCACTGCTGCCATTACACGTCCCCTTTTCTCTTTCTGGGCTTGTAGGCCATTCCAGCCTCTTTGATTCTACTGCTTTGCCTGCAGTAGAATCAAAGTGCTTATTAGCCCCATTAGCCTGCCCTGGGCTAATGGGGCTAATAAGCACACTCACCACACATCTGAGCAGGGTCACGGAGCAGCTTCAAGGTCTTGTTTCTGATGCCTTTGACTCCTTTTCCCTTCTGGTCTGCACCTCTCCTGCAATGTATAATGGTGCTGGGTTCATGAGCCTTCTTGGGATACTTTTGCCTGAGTTCTGCACACTGAACAACCTGTTCTGCAGTAAAAGGACAGCACCCAGCCCACTTAAGCAATGTATGGAAAAAAAACACTCGAGCAATATACAGCTTGAGATTCTTAGACTTTATTCTGAAGCTCTCACAGTGTATCTGCCTGCATTTGTGCCTGTGATATTTTTCCGTGTTCAATTTTATGCACACAATGTCTTGTATCTGTATATGTGGTTCTGTTTGCTAGTACAACTTGCAATATATTGTATTGAAATTGTATTCAATATATTGTATTGAATATTTAGTAGGTTATGTGCACATATATATATGCTCCAATCATCAAAACATGTGCCAGGGAAAAATATGAAATAATTCCAGGTGTTCAGTATATTTTGGGCAGTGTTTGTTAAGCAAGTGTACTGGACCACTCCTGATGTTTGTCTGGGATACTATAGCCTGTATGTGACCACAGCAAGCACAGGAGCTAAAGGCAAAACTTGGGGAAAGAGTGTAGGAGTGCAAAAAAATTATGTGTTGAAACCTCTTCAGCCTTACCCCAGTCTGGAGTCTTGGGACTTTTTCTGCTGGAGACTGCATCCACATCACAGAGTTTCACAGTGAGGTGCTCAGCTCTGTGCTGCACAGCTGCAATGTCCACAATGAAGTACATTTTGGCCTAAGCAACAGATATCTTTGTTTAGTTTTAAGCCTATTGATGTAAATTAAGGGCTTGTACCCTAAGCCCCTTTCTGTCTGGAACAGTGGATAATTATCCCTTATTAACATTTTCCCTGATTTTTTGTTATTCCAGATGGAACTATCACATCCTGTTTCTTTGCCCCCAACACTTTTTTTTTTCTTTTTTTCTTCCCCAGGGGAAATTCTAATCTTTATATTCTTTCTTCAGGATTGTCTTTTGGTTTTATTTTGACTTCTTTTCTTCACAAAGAGTATGTCCTCTGTTTGGCTTGCTACTCATGCATTTCACCAGCTATCAATAGGAGTTCCAGATAAGCAGGGAAAGCACAATGTGAGCAGAGGATCATTGAGACTAGAACTGGCTCTTCATGCATGCTCTTTCTGGTGGTCTAAATCCCATAAAACCCTTCAGAGCTTTGCAGAGCATGAGCTGCAGAGGTTGACCTGAAGAAAATAAGCGTTTTTCTTCCAGAGGGCATGGAGTCCCACTAATTTTCTTCTTTTAATTTTTTCTCTTTTCAGATTAATTTTTCTCCACGGTTTCTGTTTGCATTTCACTTCCAGTTTGTTTCACTTCTCCAGAACCGCTTTTGTCCTCACACCACGTGCCCACAGCCACCCACAGCCATCTGGAAACCAACTCTGCCCTGACTAGAGACCAAAAGCGTCTTCACTGTGACACTTCCTCAAACATGTGAACACTGTAGCTGACTTTGGTAACAGAGCATCAATAGCAGGAGCCTGTGACCCACAGCAAACCAAGAAATATCTCCACATGTAATTCATTCCCTGTCAGCTCTCCACCAACTGGCCTTCTAGCTGGTAGAAACCTGATGGGAGTTACTGCACACTCCCTCTTATCCATATAGAGCTGTATCTCTAGGAGATCCCATACATTTCCAACACCTTTCTCCATGATGTGAGGCATTGTCTAGTGAAGGCAATTGATTATGCATATAAGCACATTTTATTAACAATTGTAGAGAAAATGCATTTTAGGATATCCCATTTCTACCTAAAATATCTTAGCAATATTTTCTTTCATCTGTTGTGTTTTTTCTTCTGAATAAGATAAGTGCCATAAACAATTTTTTTTTTTTTTAACTCTAAGCCATTTTAAGTTGTTCAAGTAGAACAACTATATCTTTATGCCACTTCAACTTAACAGTAAAATGGATGGGTAAAAAAATTGCTCCTGGGCTGAGACCCAATTGCTAAGTTTCATTCCAGAGCAGTGTTTAGACTGATGTTGTAAAACCCTATGAACAGTGGGTTTGTAATGGAAATGCTGGCACAGACTTCTAACTGTGGCAGCTCAAATGATGTTGCTAGAATAAAAGCCACCATGTATTAAAATAGTACATAAGCACATATTGTAACATATACGTTTCCCTTCTTTGTGCATGTAATCCCAGAGCTATCTATTGGCATAAGAGGTTCTTTCCTGTTATTACTATAACCTTATTTTCCCGCATCAAATACCGGATAATGACAAAAATATAGCAGGAAAATAGACTTAAAACCATGAAATATTTATTTACTTTATTTGCATTGAAGAAAACACTGTTACTGATGGTATCTCCAAAGTGTTTATGCCAGGAATATGTCAAGCAAACCAGTGAGCATGGACAAATATGATTTTTGAAAATTATATAATTTGGCCATATCTGTGTGGACTTTCCCAAATATGACAAGATGTAACACTTCATCCACAAGTTATGTCCCTGCACAATACCAAATTCCTCTCCCACAAAAGGAAGCACCAAGATTTTTCAATATGAAAGTTCCAAAACTTATGCAAGGCCAACAGAAGCTTGTGAAAATGAATGAATAATGTCAGTGTTAATTCTAAATTCAGACCATGGCAGTACACAAAAACTTTCAGTCACAAACTTTTGATAATGAACATCACAAGAATATCTACTGATCATCTGTAGTCAGAGCACTCTCCAAGCACAGCAGAAGCTACAGGGGTGCTGTCAAGACAGACTCAGCATTTGGGCTTTGTCATGTAACATGTTGATTTTACAAAGCCCAACACTAAGGCTATCACTCATTTTTGTTTATAATCAAATATTTTGCTCGTGTCCCTGACAAGTTGTCATGATGGTAATGTTGCTGCATGATTACCAACTAGTGAGAGCAGCTGAAAAAGACAGTGTCCCCACTGCTTGTGAAGCTCCTTGTGTTTCTCTCACTCTCTTCACTGTCACAGCTGAAATTTCTCTTCTCTGCTCCCCCTTTTCTGATGCACACCCTCATCAGTACCACTTCTCGTGTCTTTGTGTACAGCTTATTTCCCTGGCAGGCATCAGAAATGGAGGGAAACGTAGTTCAATGGGAAACCAGTTGATTCCACCTTTTTGAGACAAATCATGGGGAAGAATGAGCTGAAATTGAGCTAAAAGGAAGGCAAAGAACAATATTTGCAATGACACTAAGGAAAAGATGAAGTGATGTATATTATCTGAAAAAAAAAATGCAAGTGACAAACCTTGTACTCTCCAATGGTCACAGACAGGCAGGCAGACTCCTGTGTTATGTCTAACCAAGAAGCGGCAAATGTAACACAGCCAGTATGCCTTTACACAGGAGGGAAAGCAATGCCTGCATCATAGATAACAGCAGCTTCAGCACTATCCTGTTCCTTTACATTGACAATCTCCTCTTAGGGGTCTGGCCAGCCTCACTCAACCCATACCCCAGCAGACTGAATGAACTCACAACTTGACACACCATCACTGCACCCAAGGACCTCACCTCCCCTTTAGGCTAAAGCCATTCTATGCAATAGGCCAAAATCAGTGTGAGCATGAGAACATGGTGCTCTGTTGGAATAAATGGACACCAGTTCACTTGTTTGGGAGGATCAATATGTTTATTACAAAATAACTTCAAATTACTTTGAAAAATCAATATGCCGTGAAAGAAAATGTTACATTTTCTGGCAAAAAGAAGATTGCAGGCAATTTTAAATACTTCATATAAACCTCTAGATTAGATTAAACCAAGTGAGTTTTAGTTCTTTAAAAATTCAACAGTTTTAAACTTCTGGGGAAAATAAATCTGAAATATGATTTTTTCATTGTAAGATTCCAGGATGGATTTTAAAAAATGGAATTGCTCCAATTATTATGACTTCTATCAGAGGTTCTCTACAGCCAACAAAAAGGATTACAAGTAGGCCAGTGCAGATGATGGATTTGCAAATGATGCTTCATGAGGTGGGCTTGGCCCACATGCAGAGAGTTAGAAAGATTTGGTCTATGGAACTGCAGGCATATGACTGGCTGGCATTCTGGTGTCACTGGGATGGTCCAATTAGAAAGGCTTTTGTCGGCTAGAACTGGCAGACTGGTCTGCAAGATAAGGATTGTGGAATCTCAGTTCATAAAGAGATGTCACTCATAATTAACCTTGAGGTGCTATGCAAGATTCTTTTTAGGAGAATGGAGTGCAGCTGTTGGTATTTATCAATTTATGTTGCAGAATAGCAGGTTAAACAAAAAATTCTAGCTTTTTAAAGGTAAGAAAATATGTCCTCCATAGTTTTGCATTTGTAGTTTCTATTATTTTGTCATTCAGCTTTAATTTGGCTTGGTACTTGCACCCATCAATAATACTTATTAGAACTTGAGAAAAATTACCTGTTATCCAAAATCTCCTTTTACACAAGTCTGCCGTGTCTGCATTCAAGTCCTCTCTGTTTGGCCTAGAAAAGGAGTTTACTGAAACATTTCCAAAAGACCACCTTTTGGGAATGGCCAGTTCCTGTACAGCACATTTAGCAAAATTATATCCCCAATTACTTTTGTGTAGGATTTAATTAGCTGAAATAAGTAAGGAACGAAAACTGTGCTAATGTGACCCACTGTGTCCAATCAAAGCAGATATCAAATACTGGATGTACAAAGTGAACAGCTTGTGAATGAGCTGTGAACTAAAGTAGGGAAGGAGTTAATCCTCTCGCTGGCTTAGAGGAAAGATCACAGTTGCCAGCTTGTATATAGGAATTTGCAGGTTTGTGGGGCTGGGCCAGCTCTGGGGAATTAACTAATTCCTTCATCTTCTTCCAGTGTATTATAAGATGTCTGGGCTAGAGGAAGTGAAGCCTGAGACTGGTGGGGAAGAGTCAGTCAGTAAATAATGAGGATAATGCTAGAAGGAAAAGAGCAAGAGAGAAGTTCTCTTAATCCTGGAGTTTCAGACAAGTGGTCCCACTGTGGCCTTGCAGCAACTTCTGAGAATCATCGCTTCATTTTTGAACATCATGGAAGGGGAGCCCCTCTTGCTTGAAAGAGCAGGACATAATTTATTAGCTTTAGTTAAGAAAGAGTTGCAACCTGACACAAAATACCAAAATACAGATTTTTTTTTTTGGGGGGAGGGAGGGTTTTCTCTGGGGTTTTTTTCAGATTATAACAGTGCCAATTCAGAAGCTGGCTTGGTACTGATGTCAGAAAATAAATAAAGCGTTTTTCTTATATGCACGGAAAAGAAAGCATTAGAAGATGAGATGTATAAAAATTGTTTTAGATATGTAACAGAAAAACTTCAAGTTGTGGTTGCATTTGTGGTCAGGTCAAAAGAGTGAGGTACATCCCTCCTGAGGAAATGCAGCATGTGGCTTATGTTCTCACTCTCTATGGCACAAACACAACATAGGAATACATTCATTTAGAATATTAGGAGTAGCAACTTTCATGTGGGTAGCTTTTGCCCCTTTCTGTCCCACTTTAATTTAAACTTTATCATTTTTACAGACCCAAATATTTAATCCTGGTTATGCCAATTTGTAATTCAGTATTGAGTATTTTATTGGATTTATGATCCTTATCACCTTTCCACACCCTTTTTAAGAGGCAGCTCATACTGAGGTCATCAACATTACTTATTTCTGATGTATTTCTTTTCCCACATATTTCTGAAGCTTTGGGGTTACAGGAGGACACAGAAGCTCATTCAATGGCAGATTACAGGAATAAACAAGACAGGACAACAAAGACCTGATTATGGTGAGAAGCTGTGGAAACCCAAATATCCAAATTAAGGGATGAATGCACCCTCATCCAAGAGGACAGAGAAGGTCAGCACATATGGTCTTTTTAAGAGCTTTAATGCTTGAATACAGCAGGAATAAAACCCAGAATAGCAGACACCAACATAAAGACAATTACAATGCTTGCCACAAAATATACAGCCTCCATATTGCCAGAGGGGAAGGTCAAGTGCTTGTGATGACATTGCTCCCTCACATGCTTTTATTACATCTCCCCTACCAGGCAGGAGCTTGCATAACTTGCACCAGATACTAAGTACACAGAACAAGCAGAATTTATTTGCCAGCAGCCAAGGGGAGGAAACTGCCCACATGACATTTGCTTTTCCAGCTATGCTCCATGTCCCACCATCTGAATAAGTTATATTCATTTTACACACACTGAAGGCTTTGCTGAGACAGGTTGCACTGCCTTGACACAGCTGGATGTAGCTTCGCTCTGACTGATGGTCAATTTGCACCCAAAGAATAACCTTCCTTTAATATACTGCTGAATCAAGAAATTGCTCTACCTGTGCCATGTATGAATTTGACCTATGTAACATCATTGCATAATTTATACAAATTCTATGGCTAAACCAGTATACATTTTCCTGTTATTTTTCTCAACTTTTTCACGTACTCAGAATGACAAGTTCATGGATTAAAAAAACAAATTTTTTTTCTTTGTTTTTCTCTGAAGAATTCAGTTTTGAAATTCAATGGAGTTCTACTCAATGTCTAAAAGTTGTGCGGTAAACTGAGCTGTAGGATCAAATGGCTTATTCAGTATTCTTTACATCCTTATTCTGAGATTTTCATTTTTCTTTTTTAAAGAAAATTCACAGCTCTTTCCTAGTGATTCAGTTATTCATAAATTATATACAAGAAAAGTAAACTCAAGCCAAATGCATGCTCTCGATTGGAAAATGTCTGCTGATCTTAAAGCCTTCCATTATTACTATCTCAATTACACTGCCTTGGAATCTGTCCTTGGGAAAATAAAATAAATATATAAGTATTGGATCATCAGCTTGGTGCTTCAGCCACCAAAGTCTGGAGGCATTTGCAGACAGCTTCAATGGGACCTGAACTGTGTTCAGAAAAAGCATCAATCTTTTTCCTTTCCTTTCCTTTCCTTTCCTTTCCTTTCCTTTCCTTTCCTTTCCTTTCCTTTCCTTTCCTTTCCTTTCCTTT